>JAQIXT010000581.1:0-29689 GCA_034700445.1 Stenotaenia linearis | reverse complement strand
TAGACATATTTTGCATAATTTGCATTATTTTTAAATTTGTTATATCCGTGGAAGTTTCCACGGGTACCGGCTAGTCTTATATATATATTACTCTTAGGACTCTATCTGTCCCGACCCTGATTGGTCAAAACGTTTGTGGGGGATAAACTGACGTCATTGTTTTTAAATTCAATTTTTGTCCGTGGAATGTCCACGGGTACTAGCTAGTTTTACTTATGATTTTGCACATGTAATTCTTAACCTTTTGCCAAATACAAAATCTTCCGCTTGACATTTTGACCTTTCGACATTAAAGGGACCACCCACAGACCCGCATCAGCTTCCAATGTTGACAAGTGCTAAAAGGCTTAAGACAATACATTCAGGTCCATAAAATAACCTAATTTAATCCTGTAAAGTTTAATTTAAACAATCATTAGTTGAGATAAGGAATTCCTCTGGAACTTTCCAAATGAAACCCAAATTGCAATTCCTTAATCACACAACTTACCGAAAGGATTCACATACAGCTTAGTGCATCCTGAGCCAAGATAGAAGCCAAACACAGGACCCAATATCCTCACTCCAATAGTTATACCTACAAAGACAAAAAATTTAAAAAAATTTTTAAAAAACTCAAAAAACACAAAAAACAATTCATTCATCATCCACCATCCTCCAAACATCAAAACACACCATAACTTTAACAGTTGGCAAATCTAAGTATTTCCTTTCTATTTTAAGAAAACATCATCAGTTTTGCTTTTATTTCAATTTTCCCAACTTGAACTGAAAAAAATTTCTTCATCTAATGGCAGACATAAAGTTTAATTTCCTCCAACTTAAAATGAGATAAATTATTATTAGCACACTCAAAGAATGGAGCAATTAAATCAAATTAACACTTAAATTGCCCTTAATCTCCAGATTGGAACATCAGCATGAATTAGACATTTTCCGCTTCCAAAAAGGTCATTTGACCTGTCTGGTCGCCAACTGCCAAATCGTAAATTCACTCAACTAGACTAGGTAATTGGAAACCATTTTAACCATTTTTCATTGTAAACAAACAAATTAATAAATTTAAAAAAAAAATTATTTTAAATAAAATTTTTAAAATAAAATTTTATTTAAAAAAAAAAGTTTTTGACCTGTAAATTGAACCAAAAAGAGATATGGAATACTAAAAGCAATAAAAGCAAATATTGGGAATGTATAGGGTTTCTTGAAGCTGATTACTTTTTTTTCTGTCTTTTATTTCATTGAAAATATGTTTCGCAACTGTAATTGGTGTATTTACGCAATCAAAATGCCGTCTGTGAACGAACACCGCATTTAAACTTGTAAATTTAGACATTCTATGTGATGTCACCATGATAAATCATTACAGCATGTTAATGTGGCATAAATAGGCCATTGTACTGAAGTTTATGTTACGTTTACTGGGAATTGTCTGGGAAGAGTTTTTGAAACTGAAAGTTGTGTTTTAAAAAAAAATTAAAATAATTTTGTATTTTCGTTAAATTTTTGTGTACATATTTGGTTGTAAATTTAATATTTTATCAAAAATTTGATAAAATTGTAGTTTTATTTATTTATTTTTTAATTGTTTTAAAATGTTTAAAAATTTCACGACTGAGTAATTTGGAAAGACATAACAATAAGTATTTTTGTGACTCCAAACCAGTATTGGTTAGTGTAACATTAGCACAGTCTGCCTATCCACTTTTCATTGTTTGTTTACAACTCCAATACTGTAACAATCGATTTCCAAATTACCAATGAAAATCAATTTCCATTCCGCCCCCACTTCACCTGATTCCCACAAAACTTGGTAAGTAGTTCTGCTCACTGATCATAAATGCAGTGATGTCATTCAGCCGGTTGTTAAATATAACGACAATTGGTGAACCGGTTGTTAATATCATCTCTAATTGATAATTTCATTAAAAATTCAACTTTTTTCCCATCAGAAGCCAAAAACATTTGTATTACCTTAAAAATTATGGCGCATGTAAATATTGAATTTACATTTTAATTGGATTAATTATTTTTCTCTTATTAAATTCCTTTAATTTAATTTTCTCTGAAATTTTTTCTGATTTATTGAATTTCTGCTGTTTCTGTACATTTTTGCTATTTTTACTGAAAATTTATTGAATTTCTGCTGTTTCTGTACATTTTTGCTATTTTTACTGAAAATTTATTGAATTTGTGTAGTTGTCATATCTAATGCTTGAAATTATTTTCTGTTTAACTGGGGCAAATAAGAGAATGTGATGTATGTTAATGAATGCAAGAAAGAGACAGTGACTATTTCTGGGTTTTCAAATTTCAAAGAGCAGGGATCAATTTGATTGACAAGATGAATGACACCAATACATAGATAAGCTCAGTAATTTACTTGATTTTTTTCAATAATTAGTCTTAAAGATTTGAAATTTTTATGCAATTTTTTGTGCTCAGAAGTTTGTTATATTACTGCTCGGTCATTATCATTTTTTCATCCCGTTTAACCTTCAGCACTAAAAGTGACTGAAATTGACCTTCAATTTGATATGTTGGACAATAGAAGGGTAAAAAAAAATCTAAAAATTTATTCGGTGTCGTGTAAAAGTAATGCAACAATGCTACTTTTGTTAGTTTTGGTCTTTCTTTAATTTTGATTCAAAAATGGTTTTCACCAATCAATTCCCCATAAAAACTTAAATTTGTTCAGAAAAAAAAAAAATTTATCACCACACTATATCTGTAGTTCTAATTCACTTTACCCCATTAATTTCCCATTAAAACATGTTATTTTTTAACCTTCGACTTAATTGTTTCAGACCAAATAAAAGCATAATTGTCCTTGCCAATGGCAATGAATAGCGGCTGCGATTATTCCACGAAGAAAGAGATGACCATGGCAGTGGCCTACCCAGTGGGCAAATGGCATATGCTTTTCCCTTTCCGCCTACACACCCACTTATAACGCCCCATTGCCTTGTTTTTCTCGTCTCGATTGTGGTCGAGTCGAGCATGCGGAACAAGGAAACGAGCCCAGCCCACAGACCTGTTCCAATTTTTCGCTTATTCGCCTACTTTCTCACCTTGTTGACACTCCAGTGACTTTTACTTGCCGTTAAAAAAACTTGTCGCGTAAAGAGAACGTGAGTTATAAGTTAACAGGTTTCTCGTAAATTTTTGCTTTTTTTTTATATACTGAATTTGTGTAATTTTCTCTTAATGTTTTGCAATTTGTGCAATTTTCTCTTTAATTTTGTGTAATTTATGCAATTTTCTCTTACTTTTTGGCAATTTCTGTGCTTTTCTCTTAACTTATTGCAATTTCTGCAATTTGTTATTAATTTTTTGCAATTTCTGCAATATCTTCATAATTTTTTTTGCAATTTCTGCAAAATGTTATTAATTTATCGCAATTTCTGCAAATTATTAATTTTTTTGCAATTTCTGCAATATCTTCATAATTTTTTTTGCAATTTCTGCAAAATGTTATTAATTTTTGTGTGCAGTTTATGCAATTTTCTCTTAATTTCTTTCCACATTTCCTATTCCCCCCCCCCACCCATTTTTCTCTTAATTATTATCAATTTATACTGAATTCCTTTGCTTTCATATAGAATATTCTCTTGAAATCCATCCAAAATCTCAAGAATTTTTTAATCAAATTCAGTCTAATCCCCAATTTAGTCACTTTGGAACAAGTTTTCCATTAAGTTATTCAGATTACAGGTAAAATTTAAAACTACCAATTTTACTCTAATTCTCATGAAATTCAATGAATTTTTAAACAATTCAAGCAAAAAACTTACAAATTTATGCCACTACATACCATATTTCATCGATTCTAAGACACACCCTTATTTTCAGTACTACTAGCACAGAAAAAACAGTAATCCATTGTACACACTCAGAAAAAAAGCCATGAGGTATCAATATAGGAACATGTTTATACATAAGGTATAAAACATGTCCTATATTGATACCTCATGGCTTTTTTTCTGAGAGTGTAAGACACATCGATTGTACGATTCCAATTTGCTAGACATTAAAATGTCAAAAAAATATCCGACATTGTTTTACAAACAGCCAATCCTAATCTGTGAATCGTATTTGCTAATGGTTCAAAATATAACTTATCACAAATTATACTGGTAACTTTTGTTGGTAAAACTGTTTCTGACATTGCAGGAATCCTTTTATTCTTAGATTTAATGAAATATGGATTTTATTTTATTTTTATTGTAAAATGGAGTTTAATCAAAACTTTATCAATGTAAGTAAAATCTCATCCAATCATACTTTTATAAGGGAAACCAATCAAAAATTGGATCCAACTACTCAGATCACTTATAAATTCTAAACCGTGCCGTATCGACTGACTTTTAATGAACTTCTCTCAGAACTTGGGAGTGATTGAATTCAAAGAACTCTTGTGGCTTGCTTCAGCATTGCTCGTGGGGGTTCAAAATGAGAACAAATTTTATACCGAAATACCGTGATATCGGCACGCCATTTACAGCGTACAACTGTAAATTATAAATTAGGACATTTACATTTAATAAAGTTTGCGGAAAATGAAACATATGTCTTATAACTTATAAATTCCATGTTAATCATAAATCTGACATATATTTAACATGGAATTTATAAGTTATAAGACATAAGTTTTGTTCTCCGCAAACTCTCTAATAAATGCGTCCAACACGTAAAAGAAAGTTTGTTTGATAAGTCACCAAAATCCAAAAACAACTTGAACGGCCTTCAACAGATGAGTTTTAAAACTGACTTTTAATAATTTGAGCATGCGCAAATGTTCACCATCTCTTTTGTGGCAAACTTCCACCTGCGACCCAAACATGATTTGTTTTCATAAAAACATTTCCTTTTTGCGATTTTAGAATATATAAAACTTTAAATTTTAAAAAATCCCGTTTCTCCCATTGTGACATCAAACCATCTTTCCATTAAAATTTAACATGCAATTCAGTACCAAGGGACCCATTTTTTAAATATTTCTACATGAAATTTTAATTTAAACTCACTGCAGGCTTTTGGGCCTCTTGGAACTTAATTGTGAGGCTCAACTTGGGTACTAATACAGTACTGCATTTTGATGTTTGAAACTAGAAGCTCACACATGGTTCTCTTAATAAATTATGATTTTGGTATCACAAATTTTTACCCACAATGCAGCTACTTTTCTCGTATTGCAACTTTTTTGTACTGCATGTGTGAACACAAGTGTGAACCCACATTACAGTTTTAGAGCAAAACTGTATTATTATAAGTACAGTGTCATACTACACCATCTAATTACTACCAAGTTGAAAAAATCCATAGAACCTACATAGAGCTCCCATTAAAGATTAAATAATATGTGGGTTAAATAAGAATTATATATGGATAGAATTGCTCTAGTCAATCCGTTAAATGGGAATTTTGAATAATATGTGGGTTAAATAGGAATTGTGTATGGGTTTCATTGGACTAGTCAATGGGTTAAATTGGAACTCTTTGTCGGGTTTAATGGGAACTCTGCATAGGTTCAATTGAAATTTTTTATGGGTTAATGGGAATTATGTAAAAAGTTCAATGAGAAGTCGAGTTCAATCTCGCATTCCCATTGAATTTGAATCGGAATTGGTCTATGGATTTTTTCAACCGGGCAAGGCTACCCATATTAACAAAACACGACAAAAAAAATCATATACCAAAGTATAACGGCGAATCCCTGTTGGCAATATTATCATCGATGTATGGTATACCGAGTGTATAAACTGCAGTCCATCCGATCCCAATCAACAACAAACTTATAAACAAAATGCCCAGAACCAGCGTCGTCGTGCTCGCTTTCCCGATCTTCCCGTCCTCGCACGAAAACCCCGGAAAGAACGGCGTAGTCTTTACAAACTCCTCACTCGCGTTCACGTGCGAACCCCCGCACAGATACATCTCTAGTGGCGTCTCCCCGGCCACGTTCATCTGCAAATTGTCAATCATCTGCTTGCCGAACAGGAAATGCGGCAGCGTGCAAAGAAAACTTGCGATTGCGAACAAGAGCATCCCGCACGCGATCCACCGGGGCCGGTGCCCGTGTCCTCCGTAGTAAGTCAGTATGAGAGCTGCACTGATCTGCCCGACCTCGGTCGCCGACATGATGATGCCGGTCGTCTTGCTCTGGATTTGAAACAGTTTCTCTATCGTCGTGAGCACGCTCACAAAGTACGTGTAGTACATTCCCTGCAACACCGACGCAAGGCAGAAGACGACCAGAAAGACGTTCTTGTTGGCAAAGCCGCGCATCCAAGATGGCTGCCATGGTCCGAAGCCGCAGACGTCGTCTCGTTCGTCGTCGTCTTCGTTCTCTTCGATGTCGGCTTTTCGTACCACTGCGACACACTGCCCGTTGACGCCGGCCGGATGCAGCGGTTGAGCACAGTCTCCGTTGCCTTCTCCCTCTTTGACCGATGCCTTAATCATCGCTGATTAAACTGATTCTGCAAATGATGGAAAAGGAAAAAAATTAAAAAGCCGATAAGATTTGTGCAATGATTCGCCGAATTGGTTATGTAATGCAATTTTCTATAAGTTTAATTAAGTCCAACTGTCCACTTATGTAATTTTCCATGATTGACCTCCATTCCCTTTAATCTGGGGACTTTGTTCATTGGTGATTTTTTTAATAAAATAAAATACCATCCGAGTTTCTGGTATCGCTTACATCATTGTCCTATCTTGCAACATCTATGCTTCTATTCTATTAATAAAACACCAGAGTTCCTCAGTCGATTGGACCTTGACACTGTGTAAGGATTTTTTATGTATTTACTGTCAGTTGATTGTGTTTATGGGTGAATTATACTGAATTGTTGATTTTGGTATTAAACTAGTGGTGTTATATAATTGTTGGAAAATCTAAGCGTGAAAAACATTTATTTATATCATAGTGGTAGGAAAAGTAATGGTATCAATGGTTTTTGTTGCTGATAGTAATGAAGGTAAAAAAAATGATAATTTTGGATATTTTTACTCACGGTTTGATATTTTATGAAAATCCGTTAAATGATAGGTATACTTGAACGTAATCGGATAAAAATTTGATATCGAAAGTAGCAAGTGCGGTACTTTGATATCAAGTACACGAATTCGTGTAATGTTTGAATCGTGTAAATATTTAAATTGTGTAAATATTTGAATTGTGTTAGGTATTGATTGTGATAAGTTTTTAAACACAGTAGCCGTTAGCAACCTTTAGCAATAAATCCTTTAATATTGAGTATCCTACTTGTTGCAATTGTAAAGAAATAAAAAACTTGTAACACCCATCCTATGAGATTTATATGGTATTCCCACTGCCCAGTGCAACAATTCTTTAAAGAACTGAATGATTTATGTCTTCGATAAACCTTGCACTACTTTCCAGTAAGTTCATTATAATTTCAGCTAAATTGTATATTAAAATTTTAAAATATGAATAGATATTTTGTATTCCTTTGTTCACTACTCTTTCACTAGCTTCAGAACAACACCTACAAGACTTCTAAAGAACTTGTAAGGTTTAATTGTAATTTCCCATGAAAAATTAAAAACCATATAAATGAATTATTATTATTATTATTATTATTATTATTATGAATTATTATTAAAAAAAATTAATTTCATAAAATAATTCTTACATGAAATGCAGGGGTGCATTTGCTCTTCGAAGAACCGCTAATTTTCCACTCGAAGTGCATTAACTTACTTGCAAAAGCAATAAAGTTAAAAACCTTTACGTTTACGTAAGACTGTACTTTGATACAATAATAAATAAAGAAATTTAATCAGAAACCAATAGACAAATTTTAATTTTTCAAAAAAATACATTCCACCCTACCTCACCCCTCCCTCAATTCTGTGCACACAAATTAAAGTGCAAAGAACCACTTCTTGTCATTTACCAATAAATTGTCCATTTTTCATCCCTATAACTTTAACCACTGGACCCCATGACTCATAACCTAGTGTCACCACTTGTACAGTAGCCAAATGGTCATGTGCAATCTCATTTTGACAAACACTTCTTCACAACTGCATGCACATTGACCCATATATTAAAGTTGAGATCTCTTATCACTTTCATGTATTTCTACTGACATTTTATTTCATACTCACTGAGATTATGAATTATTCTGAACTCTTCCATGCAACCCTTGATCTGTAGGTAACCTTCAAAGAAAATATTTATAGGAATTTGCTCATCCTGTTACTAAATGACAGCAACTAATTCAAGGGTAATCATACCAATTGAGGTTTATTTTAAGCAAAAAGTCAAAGTCTAACTAAACATCTGATTATCTATGCAATCAGCCATTTAAATTAGAAACATGTCCCCACATTTTGTAATGAAAATACTGAAAAGAGCTCATTATAAATTGATTTCTTCATAAAATATGTAAAAGTGCATTTGCAGACACCATTTCTCCTCTGCACTAATCAGTAAAATTAGCTTCGAGTTGCATTTAATGAGGGATTTGATCAATATAATTAGTTGGTACATTACCTTGCAAATTATTGACAAAACAAATTCAACCAGGGAGATTGGCGTGGCTTTGAGGAATTAATTCCGACAAGCCGCACGTTAAAGATTCCCAGAGTGGCAAAATTTCAAGTTTCTCTAAAAGCGAGACATTAGATTACTGTTAAGCCTTTTCTCATTCCTTTAAATTGTTTAATTGTTTTGTTTTTTCTCACTAAGCTTTTTATCTCATGTCCATTGTGGGAGTGAGATGTTGATATATTCTATCTCCTTTTAAAGAATAAATCAATGTGGTTTAAGTGCTTAAAGAGTACTGAGTTCTTGGTAATGGAAGGTTCTGTAAACAAGTTCTTTTAACAAATTGGTAAGCATGGCTGAATTCAGTTTATATTTGGATGTTGACTTGAAAACAGTTATTAAAGAGAATTATTAAATAACATAGTTAAATATACATTTTTGTATTCTTGTGTTTGGGAAGTCCAAATTACTGTTTGTACACCAAGAGAAGGAAAGAGTTAATTAGTAACTAGCCCCTTGAAATAATTAGATTAAATCTGTTTAATAGGATGGTCACTAATTAGCCGGTTCTTCTCGTGGCGCACCGACATTAGTAAGTTATTAGCGCAGTATTTGTTCAAGCATCTACGCATTTGGGTTATCGGTTTTTCTATTCCTCTTGTTGGTTTAAAGCCATGGCTTTTTTTTCCTTCTACCGTTTGGTTTTCGATCTATCGCTATTGTTTTTTGTTTCATTTGGTATCTATAGCTCCGTTTAATCAGGGATTAACTAGTATTGAGTCTTAATGAACACCAAATTCTTAATTTCCTATAAATACTTTTAAACATTGTATAAATAAATATATTTTTTTCAATACTCCTGATAGCAATTGTGCAATCTAACTGTATCACTTGGCAAGTGTTAAATGTGGAACAATGTCATAGACTAGACATTTTCTATGACACACAGATAGTAAGATAATCAGTGATTGTGATAATTGCACTCATAACAATAATACAATGATTCACATTAAAATGTAATATTATATAAGAACTGGCATTAATAGAAACATCCACAAATGCTTCAAGAATCTTTTGTAGCAATTTTATTCTAGAAAAGACAAATCCCAATAAATCACTTCAGCTAGTAAAATCCATTAAAATTGTTTATGGCAATTGTTTATGATAAAAGACATTATTAAGCTTGAGGGAAGTTGAGAATAGAAAAAATGGTGGGTACTTATGTAACCATGGTTCCCAGAGACCTTGATTTTGCCATATTTACGAATATAGAAAAATTGTTGCTGTTTCTTGCAACTCACTGGTCACCTAGCAAAGCCCCTTCATGAATAACCTTCCTGGGAAATACAAGTCATTGAAATATCCAACTTCTTGCAACAGATTATCCATCATTTGTATTTTCTAGAATTGTCCCTAGCTTTAAAAAAGTCTACAGATTATCAGTAAATTTTTTGATTTTGGCCGATTTCTGTAGATTTTTTATAGATTTTCTATAGTTTAATTTCAAAAATATAATATATTCTACAGATTTTGTGAAGAAACTTTTAATTGGACGAAAAATCTGTAGATTTTAGACTTTTCAATTAACAAACATTAAAATATAAAAAAAAGTTGCAAAATAAGCAAAAATTATTTTTAAAATTAAAAAATCATATTCAATTTCTTCCAAAAAAATTGGCTTATTAAGCAAAATTATACCTACTTCGATTGCGTCTTAAATTGTGCTAACCTTAGCTATTTTACTTATATTTATTTCAGTCATGTTCAGGTGACACATGTTGCGGTTGCCATGGATCCACCAGAGAATGGCGAAAAGCCATTCTCTGGCTTCCCAATGGCAAAGGATCCAAATGTTGAAAACCAAAATGTTGAAAATGCAATTTCGAATGCAAAAGCATCTTTTAAAATCTTTTACATCGTTTCCTGTTTGTAAAAGATGACCAAAAGAATGAAATAGGGATGGGCGATAGATACGATAATATCGTATCGGAACAACAATATTTCGATATATAGCGATATTTTCAATGTTCGATATGTATCGTTATATCATATCACATTTTCAAGAAAATCGATACAAATTTTACATAATATTTCTAATTTTTACCGAAAAATTTCATTTTTTTATTATTTGGATTTTTACGCTTTTTTAACGTGTATGTTTGATTCACAAAATTTTCATTTTTGTTTGTTGACTAAGCTTTTCGACAACTCTCGTTGTCATCATCAGGTCTCGAATGCATATTTCAACTATTCTAGAATAGTTGAACGTTTAAAAAGCGTAAAAATCCAAATAAAATTATCATCTGGTGTATGTGTACAAACCTTAAAAATAAATTTATTTTTTTCGGAAATTTTATATATTTTCACATGATTTCAATTTTTTATTTTTTAAAACTATTTGCTTCACTTTTTCATTTTCATTTTTAATTTTTTCACATTTCAAAATATTTTTTCCATCTTAAAATTTTTTTCACATGCTTAAAAAATTATTTTGTAATATTTTATCGTATCGTATCGCAAATTTTGACGATTTATCGATTCATATCATATCGTAATAATTATGATACGATGTATACCTATCGTGTATCGATGTTTTTACATTTGTGCCCATCCCTAGAATGAAACCTCAAGATGGCAGTTCCCCTTATACGCCACATTTCTTTTCCATACCATACTTCATCAATTCTAAGACACCATCGATTCTATGACGCACCGTTACTATCAATTTCACTTAATAATAAAAAATTCTACTAAACCACCATTTTAACGCCCTTACTCTACATTTCCTCGGCAGATGCCCCACTTAAATCCAACTTACCTGCCAGATAGTTCCAGTTCACCAAGAATCCTCCAAAGATCATAATCTTGTGTATATAAACCATATAAATTACATTTTCCATTACAAAAAAATTAAATTAAAATTTAATCTTATCGGAAAACCCAACGGATTTTCTGAAGTGAAAAACAACATCTTCGAAATGTTCCAGTGGATCAAAGTTGATCATGTGCAAGTAATATGTTTACATAAAGTAAAATTGCAATTTTTTCGTTTCTAAGAGCTGAGGGATTTGAATAAAAATTTTAAAATATTGACCAAAAAATCAAAAAATTTTGACCAAAAAAATCAAAATATTTTGACCAAAATATCAAAAAATGTTGACCAAAATAATGTCAAAATTATGATCAAATAATCAAAAAATTTTGACTAAATATCTTCAAAAAAATTGTCAAAAAATAAAAATTTTGACCAAAAATGTAAAAATTTTGACTAAAAAATCTAAAAATTTTGACCAAAATTTGAGAAAATAATAAAAATTTCGACTAAAATTCAACAGAATTTGACAAGCTTGTTGCTAGGAGACCTGGGCGCAAGTTTTTCCATCGTCCAGAAATAGAGTTCAAGATTCATTGGTTGCTATACACCCTCGCGCGACGGATCCAATGACATAAAATTCAGGATAGCAAGGGCAGATTGGCAGACATGCAAATGATATAAAGGTCAATATGAAAATGGTCAATTTTAGTTTTTTTTTTTAATTTCTTTTTTTTTGTGGTTTTTTTTTTTATGTAAATTTTGAGATAAAAATTAAATTTGGGAGATAAGAAGTCTGGAAAGAAGTTGAGGTTTTGGGGGTTGGGGGTGGAAGTGTGGGGGTCTTGGAGTTGTAAATGATTTAGTAAAATGTTGAAATTTCGATAGAGAGTTAAAATTCGACAAAAACTCTAAAATTTCGACTGAAAAACCAAAAATTTCTACAGAAAAACCAAAAATTTTGACTTAAATTGAATAAATTTCCAAAAATTCGACAAAAACTTTAAAATTTCGACTGAAAAACTAAAAATTTCTAAAAATTTTCAACATTTTAATAAAATTTCAATAAATTTTTACAAAAATTCTAAAAATTTCGACAAAAATTGGATAAAATTCCAAAAATTTCGACAAAAATTCGACAAAACCCAACATCTCGACCAAAAATTATAAATTTCACCACCACATAAAACCACAATTTCAAAAACATTTTTTTAAAAAAAATCCAAAAATTCCAAAATAAATTTATAATCTTTACATTACATGATAAAATTTTCCAATTAAACATCCTGAAACCCCATACCAAAAAATCACAAATTCCAAACTCCTTTAATCCATTTCAAATTCTAACACCAACTTCAAATTAACACCAACGTCAAAATAACAGGAACTTCAAATTCCAATCTCATCCTCACTTCACCCAAACTGCACTTTACTACTACATTAAAATGTTCCTACCTCTCAACCATGGGAATTATGGGTATTTTTATTTTTTTTAAATCAAAAAAATCAAAACAAAAGATAAATAAACACCAAATTGTTTATTTTTCTTATAATTTTGGCAAGAAATTCGAGGTAAATTATTGTTTTGTCTATTAAATGTTTAAAATGTTTTTCAACCCACAAAGTTTTTCACCCCCAAATTTTGAATAAAAAAATTTTTAAGTGCCAATCACTTTTTATGGGTAAGATTAAGAAAAAAGTTAAATATACTTTATATTTTTTCATTTAACTGGGTCATAAAAAATTATCTGGTCAACTAGAGAAAAAAATTGATGATAACTATCAGACATAGCCTATTTGAAACATCCATGACCTTAAAAAGTTTGGAAAAAAATAAAAACTGTTGATATGTAGGAGTAAGTATCATAAAAGTTGATCAAATTCATAATGGCGTGGTGTGTAATTCAAGTTTAGTGATTCTAAGCATTTAATGATATACCGTATACAATTTTCTGTACTTTAAGGGTTAAAATTGTCAAAAAAAACAGGAAAATTTTCTAATTTTTTTTACTAATTTTCAAAGTTAATTTTTTGCTGGTAACAATGGGGACATCCATAAATTACGTACCATGATGGGAGGGTGTTGGTCAGTTGTTATGTAGCACTTTGTAAAACAAAATAAAATTCAAAAAAAATTCAAAAAAAATTCAAAATGAAAATCGAGATTTAAAAAATTCTTCCATAAAGTTAAAATTTTAAAAATATTTTCCATAATAATTGGTAGTTAGGGGTTATTTTATGTTTTTGAATATTACGTATATTTTTAGGGGGAGTGGGAACTTCATTACGTAATATTAGGGAGGGGAGTTTTCAAAATGTTATGATGTGTTATAAAGGGGGTGGGGGGGGGGGTTAAAAAACAGAAAAAATTGTATTACAAAATTTATGGACAGCCCCAAACCTGATCATCATCTAATGTTATTTCAACTTTTAATGTCGATCGATGTTAAATGAACGTTTGAATCTACTGTTAGTTCATAATGTTCGATTCTAAATATTGTTTTATTGCTTATATGACAATATTTATTTAATGATTTTTTAATAATGTTAAATTGATGTAATATAAGCATTAATTCAATGTTAAGTGTTGAAATAATATTTTTAAATGGTTTTTATGTTTTTTTAATGACGTTTCAACTTTTCATTTACATTGTTTAAATAAAACTTTCATGGTTTTGTGGGAGTTTGTGGGAGTGGTTTTGTGGGAGTTTGTTGAAAACAAACTTTTAATTTGTAATTTTTAAATCTGATTTGTGATGAACATGACATTTATAAGTTACAAAACATAAGTTTCATTCTCCGCAAACTATTAGAGAGTTTGCGGAGAACAAAACTTATGACCTGTAACTTATAAATTCCATGTTAATTATAATTTATAAGTTATATTTATAATTAACATGGAATTTATAAATTATAAAACATAAATTTTGTTTTCCGCAAACTCTCTATAATTGAGTGATATTATAACATTTAGTGTGAAGATATCTAAATGAAATAACTTTCAATGTGAGTATCATTTAAAACATCCATTTCCTTGGATTCCAAACCCCTTTCAGCACCAGTTTGTAGCAAACAATGGAAATTATACCTGGAACACAACTGGCTTTTGTGTGAAAACATCACAAATCAACAGCTTAATCAGCTGGAACAGCACGAACAGGTGCGAGGAAAATTATCGATAATTTTTACGAGTTTGTCACAGATGTTTTTGTTCAGTCCTCATCAAATATTTCTCAAATAGATAAAAATGAGGAACAAACTGGTTGCATTAACTGGCACTAAAAATTTTACAATTTTCAATAATTTAGCTCTTTGGAACAACCATACCAAGATGTCTTACCCTGATTATAATACTCATCAAACGTCATCAAACATCGCCCAATGAGAAGCTGACAAACATTTGAATTGGACCTAGCAGGAAAACTTACACTGATAATTTTTTCAACTAACTTAACATTTGATTTGTGATATAACCCCTTGAATTTGTGTAAAAAAACAATTGTTTATTTCAGGGTCGTGTAATATCAAAATCGTGTAAAAAAAAATCATGGGAAAACAGAATTGGGCGTACTTTACTTACATAACTGCGTTCCCCCTGAAATTATAATTAGGGCATGGATTTATTGGGCAGGAAAAAAATTGAAATTCAGGTGGTAGAAATCGGGATTGAATTTTTTTCAAATCGGGTTTGATCGGATTTAAAAAATTAAATTTCAATTTTTTTAAAAAAAATTGGTTGCAGACCTGCAAAACTTCATAAAAACCATTCAAAACAATATAACTTAATTAAATAGGCTCCGTCAAGCGAATTAAATTTTAAAATTACAACATAATTAGCCAACTGTTAATTAGTCAGCCAATAATTAGTCATGTATGATTTACATGTATAAAACACGATCAAGTACAAACCCAAAAATTTGTTTTTTCGTGTTTTACCCAGAAAATCCATACCCTAATTATAATTAACAAAATAATTAGTTTTTATTTATCAAAACTCCAATAAGTTTTCATTCATCCACCATTGTCAATCCGTCTAAAAAAAACCCACATCATCAATACAATCCTCAATCTATTGATTCTCCCAATACAAAACCATTACAAACTTACAACACTCAACCCCCAACACAACAAAAGCCAAACCACAGTTCAATCCCCCCACCATAATTTCTAAACCAACACCACCAGGGGGGGGCCATCCATAAACTGGAAGTGGGGGTAATGAAATTGTTACAGAAGTATCATGGATGGAGGTAGGCGTGTTGGTCAGTTGTTACGTAACACTTTGTAAACCAAAATAGAATTTTAAAAAAAATTAAAAATATTTCCATAATAAATTTAGTTTTAGTGGTCATTTGAATATTTTTGAATATTTTGTATATTTTTTATGATGGGGTTTTAAAAATCAGCAAAAATTGCGTTACGTAATTTATGCAATTTATGCACGGCTCCTTGACGATCCAAAGACAAAAATTTCATTTCACTCATTTCCACCTAATTACCAATTAAAAATTAGCACTCAAAATTTCCCATGGAACAAAAATAGAGAAAAAATGCCAAAAAAATTGAAAAAGCCACACAAAAGCCCCTTAGGACAGCATTTTTCAATCGCATGGTATTGTATATTAAGGAATTGTAGAAGGTCAGACTTGGAGGGACCCAAGGCCAAAAGTCAGACACTTATCACCACTCATTAAGAATGAGAAAATAAGACATGAGGGTAAATGTAATGAGGGTTGGCCATCAATTCCCTTTCCAATTGCACCTAACTATTGGCCTTGACCACCAAAACCAATGAAATTGATGGAGCCACGTGGTAGTTTGACACTGGTTGTGGCAATTGGGTCAGTGCAACGCTCCCTATTCCTTTGTCAAGGGCAAACAAACTCTCCAACATAGCATTTTTACTTCCTCCTGGCGACCCCATTACCTCATTCCCTCTCTTATGCAACAACTCACCCCATGGCAAGGTGTAATGAGTCTCAATTGCCCCTCTGTTTATGGTCTTTTTTCTATTTTCCAATGCTGAGGACCATAAATACTTATCAATAAATGAAATAATTCTTTTTTATTTTCACCAGTTAAAACTGTTAAATGTTTTACCGAATTTTAGTCGAACATTCGCTTAACATTTGCTAAGATTTATAAGTTATAAGACATAAGTTTTGTTCTCCGCAAACTATTATGCGAACGTTCGGTTTAATCCGACCTATAATTAACATGGAATTTATAAGTTATAAGACATAAGTTTTGTTTTCCGCAAACTCTTGTGCGAACCTCTGGCGTAGTTTCTGTAAAATTATAATTGCAAATAATTATAAATCTGACATAACTAACATGGAATTTGTAAGTTATGAGACATAAGTTTTTTTTGTTTAAATTTGATTGAAATGATTGAAAAAGAGTTCCTTGATGGTATAAATAGTTTTCCGAGAACAAAACTTATATCTTATAAACTCCATGTTAATCATAACTCCGATTTTGAATTAACATGGAATTTATTATGACTTATAAGATATACAGTTTGTTTTCAACCTTACACAAATAAAACACATTTGTGTTTAATTATAAGTTATAGTTTGAATAGTTGACCTTGTTTCTGTTTGTTACTTGATAGGTATCTTTTCCTTGTTGTTATTATCTGTTTAATTTTTTTCTTTTTTTTTGTTTAAAATTGGAAAATGGAAAAATGAGTTTTTTTTTGGTGATTTTAGATGTTTAGTGGGGGTTTAGGGGATTTTATAGATAAATTTACTGTTTTAGGGGGATTTTATAGTATATTTATTATTTTATGGGCATTTTATAGATTACTTTATTGTTTTTGGAGTATTTTGTTAGATATTTTATGGTTTTGAAGTAAATTTATACAGTTTGGGAGAGTTTTATAACTGCATTACAAATCTAGACCCACTGAAACCCCAAAATCACATTCTATATACTTATTTTATAACTAAAAAGAACATTTTAGTCCTATTTTACAATCAAATATGTCTAGACATGTTACATAACAAAATATAACATTCTAGACAATTATATAACCAAAAACAACATTATAGGCTTTTTTATAATAAAAAAACAAACACATTTACACCACACAACAACCAATTCAAACCCCAAAATAACATTTCAGACCACTTTATAACCAATTTGATCAATTTTAGACCAAATTCCAACCTCAACCCACTCAACCCAACCTTACCACTATTTCATAACCAAAATTAACATCAGAATCACAAAATATTCAACTTTCCGGCCAAAACTTTAATTCCTCCATTCACAAAATTCAAAAACAACTTCAAAACAAATTTCAATCGCAGACATAAATCATCGCCTTTTCCCAACCAAAATGATACCCATCAGCACTAAACACGTTCACATAATCTCAACAAATTAAATTATTCCTCAATACAATCATTGCATAAGTCATAAAAACGATCAATTTAGATTGCTTTTTCAGATACTATTTATCCTCATCAGCAAAGCTTGATTTAGTCCATCACTTGTAAATAGGCCAATTCTCAACTTCAAAAAAAAAATTATAAAAAAACCAAAAAACGAAAAATAAAAAAAATCACCTACATTACCTCACAGAAAACAAATATTAACATAAATTCCACTCGGAATTCTACGGAATAATAGCCGATTTGGAAAAAAAACGCAACAAAACCGTAAATAAACACGAGAAAAATCGATCACATTTTAGTGACACCTTACTCCATACAAATACAATGGATTCACACAGCGCGTAGTGAATTGAACGTCCCCACGGGCAGGTGCATTCTATTCATACCTTTGAGTCAATACTCACCCCTACTTTGACGCGAGACAAGTGCAATTTCTATAGAAATCGCGCGCCGACCGCCTCCATTGGGTGCACGGAGTTCTGAAGACGCGATACGAACTTGTGCGCGAAGCATGCGCCATTGTCTAATTGGAATCGGTGCGGGGGCGGCATGGCTCGTGCGCGGTTACATATGGCACGATTTCGAGCCGTATTTACTCACTTTTTGATTTGATGTGTGTCCCTCGTCGGGGACGCGTGATTGTTCCTTTATCGTTACTGTATCGCCAACATTTCCAAATTTAAACGTCAAGATACGAGCCCGACGTGGCGCGGCATGATGCCAACCTCTATGAGAAATGCCTCATGTAAAAAGATGTTTGGTTTTTCGGAAATTTTTTTTTTTTGGTTTGGCGGGAGACTTCGGGGTTTCCGATGGGGTTTTGTGGTGGAATTGTCCCGGGATGGTGGAATTGTGCGCGGAAAATTTTTGGTGTGGTTGAAGTGGAGGTGGTGACGAGAGTATTATGGAACAGTCGAATGTTGTGCGGTGGGAAGCAGACGAATTGGATATTAAAGGGATTGTGGATTGATTGCGTTTTGTGTTGGGGAGGGTGGGGGTTTGGGGGATGAGTGAAGGGTTTTGTTGTGGGTTTGGTGAGTCGTAGGATTTTTTGAATTTTTTTTTTGTTTTGTTATTTTTGTTACTTTTTTTTTGTTTGTTTATTTTGTGACGGTTGTGGCATCTTGTGGTGGAAGGTGGAAGTAGTTTTGTGATTTAAATTTCCCGCCAAATAAAATTTATTTTAAAAATTCATATATGTGTAGATTTATTTTAAGGTTTGGTACAAAAAAACCTTAGATAAAAATATGTGTAGATTGAAATAGAAAAAAAAATGTATTTAAAATTGATAAAATAAATTTTTTTGTTGTTTTGTATTTAAATAAAATTTCCATTTTTGAACTGTTTACTAAATTTAGTACTGTACTAGTGTACTACTTTACTAAAACCATAAAAATAAAAAACCAGATCTACATTTTTACAAATTTCCCGCCATTTTTGTTTCCTACAATCCCATGATGCTGCGCGCCATCTTGAGACGGATAATACATTCATTTTAGTGCATCAGGGAGACAAATTGGCGATTTATTAATTTTAGAGATAATTAATGAAAACAAATTTCTGAGTACAAAATTTATTGTTATTATGAATTGATATAAATTTTTTTGGTAAGTTACCAAAAATTTTTTAAAAACATGAAAATGATTTATTTTTTGTGCACAAAATTGAATGAAATGAATAATGTGATATGAAAAATAACAGTTTTTGTTTGCTATTCATTATTTCTGCTTGGTCTTGTCCATAATCCCGCTGATATTCTGCAGGATTGCATTGGGCGACTTTGAAAAATCTCTTTGAAATTGAATTTGTTTATTGCCTTAAATTCTGATTCGGGAATCTCCATGTGGCAGTGCGTAAACTAAGAAATAAAAATAAAATTAATTCGATTAATTGTAAACTTTGTTTAGATTTTTACATTTTTGAATTCTTGATTCTTTTTAAATTTTTAAATTTTTAAATTTTGTTTAATTTTTGAATATTTTGGATTTTTGTGATTTTTGAATTTTGAAGTGCCAAATATTTTTGAATTTTTGAATTTTTGAAATTCAAATAATTCTATAAATTTTTCAAATTACCTGTGACACTAGCTTTAAATCTGCCAATTCCGCAACATGAGTCATGAGCTCCAGATATTTACCTCCACTGTTGTCAACAAAAAACAGAAGCGCGTCTGGTTTTAACCTTTTCAATAAAACCTGTAGAAAAAAAAATTCAAAAAAAAATAAATTCGTGCGACACCATTAACAAATTTAGCGATTTTTTTTGCATTTGTTTTGATTTCGCCAACAAATTACATCTACTTTTACTCTAAATAATCTCACTTTTTACACCAAAAAACAAATAATTTCATTTATAAATTAATTTCCAACTAAATAAACTGAATTTCTGACTTAAATGATGGCAAAAACAACAAACTTCAATTTTAAAACCACAAACAGCTGTTAATTTTCAGTGCCAGCGATGAAAAGATATCACATAAACAAACCGTTAACTGATTCTCGCAACATTCCCGTTCGAACGCAATTGTAGAAACAAACTTCACAATCGTAACAATCTCAGAATCTCGAATTTCGTCCAAAATACGTTCATCGATCGGCTCCTACAAAAAAAAAACACAAATTTTAATACAAAATTTTTTTAAAAAATCAAAATAAACTCACGGAAAACATATCAAATTTCAAAAATTCGACATCAGACAGTTTATATAAGTTCCAAACGTCGTAGTATTTGAATAAATACTGCACAACTGTATGCCATTCGGTAAAATAATCCAAAATAACACCCGTTATTTCGACTTCAACGTCGATTTCGAGCAGAAACAAATAAAATGCGAGCAAATCTGTGCCCGGTCCGCCGCCGAGCGAAGTTATTTTCACATATTTTCTGCCTTTGAACCATTCTTCGAAGAAATTTTTATCGTTCAATTCACTCAAAGCTTGTTTGGCAGCATTTGTGAAGCACGTGAAGTACCGATAAACATATCCACACCTGCTGGCACGACGTGCGAAATCGAGTTGCGCGGCTTTGCACGAATCCAAGTCGCTGTACGCAAAGTTCATTCCTTTGATCGATTCACTGACATCGTCTGAATCAATGTATTTTAATTCCTTTTCGATGAATTTGGTGATATTCAAGTGGAGATTATCGTCCATTTCCTCTGGAATATAAAAAGAATAAAATAAATAAAAGATGTTCTGTTTCTAGTTCGGTTTTGAATTGGGCGGCCATTGTTGGCGGGAAAATGTGGTATAAGTGAACTGGAATTTGAAACAATTGAGTTTTGTAGGTTTAAATGTGTTTTAGGTATTTTGGAGTGTTTTGGGAGTGGTAAACGTGTTCGGGTGTAGTTTCGGAAGGGTTTCTTACCTTGTTGGTGTTATTTTTGAAGTCAGTTTCAGAATGTTAGTTGAAATAAAACGAAAAGTTCCGAAGTTCACTTCGCGTCTAATATGCAAAGGTTAATCATCGAGCATGACATGGGGTCAAGTCGCTCGTTAGTAGCCTAGCGGAGGGATACACAATGAAAGATTTAAAACAAAAAATTGTTTAAACTATAAATGAATTTTTATTTTTTCACATTTTAATCGCTATTTCAATATTTTTCGTACAAAAAATTAAAAAATTAACAAAAATTTTAGATTCCAGTTTAAAAAATGCATAAATATAATGCTTAAAAAATGATTAAAATTCCTCAGATTTTCAACCAAATACCAGCTGAAACAATAGCGTTTTTTTGAGGCTCGCACACGAGTTTCAAATCGGAATTTGTAATTAATTTCCTTTCACCGTCCGGAATTCTTGATTTTCGACGTATGTCCTGTATGAATAAAAAAAAAAATATTAAAAATGTGAACTGATTTTAAAAAATAACCAAAATATATCAGAAAAAAATATTAACCATTCCAAGTAAGCGTAAATTTTGATTGATAGCCGCTTTTTGCATCAATTCAAAATATCCTCCACTGCTATTGTCCATAAAAAACACAAGAGCATTCACTTGGACCATTCGAAGCAAATTCTGTAACAAAATAAAGCAATACATAAGTTACAAGCAAAAGAATTTTGATTTTTAGAGAGTAATTAAGCTGTGAAATGTCAAATGTGATTGAGGTTATTGCGATAACGCAGGAAATTCGGAAGCAATTAATGTTTTACATTTTAATTTGATAGATGTTTAGTTGGAGCTTGGTAACTACCATACATGTAAACTGGATCATTTGCTAATTCAATTTTTCACCAGATAATAATAAAACATAATCCCAGACAGCACAAGTCGTCCTGAGGACGTCCGCCAAACGTCGAGAAAATGATTCATTTCATTTGGTGGACGTTTGAAACTCCACAAAACATCCTTCAAGTGACGATAGTATTTTTTTAGATTTTCTAAAGTTTTACTTCAAAATCTGTAGATTTTCTGGTTTATTTCCGATAACATAAACATTCTTTTAATTTTCTACAGATTTTGAAGAAAATCTGCGAAAAAACTTTCAAAAAAACTGCAAATCAGCCAAAAACTATATATTTCATAGATTTTTCTTAGCCCGGGATCAATCAATCAATCAAATGTATTAAAACAATCGACCATATCTCCAACTAAACATCTTTATTCATAACTTGTACATCAAGATATAATTCCCGTGAGTTTTTATTACCAAACCCACGGTACAGAAAACAACGTTGACGAACACCGTCGACATTGATCATCCGAACGCCGATCACGTTGGGGTAACCTCCAACATTCCATGCTCGGGTCAAACGATAGTAAGAGTCGCGGGTCACTCTCGACAGAAAGTAACCGCAACTCAAAACTTCAACTTCTGTCAATGTCGGCAACTCAGAATCACCGACATTTCACAGGCAATTGCGCTCTTACAGATTAAGATTACACAGATTCCCAAGACGGGATGTCTGTACATTCATCTCACCATGTAAGGTGTGCAGGTTTCTGATTTGGAATACGCAAACCAGAAATGTGATGGGGATGGAGTGCTCGAAGTCATGAAGTGGCACGAACACCGAGACGGTCCTCGGTCCTCATTCATCTCCATAGCTTTGGGCGGTGCCGCGAGTACCCAGTGATCCTCGGTTCTCACGGCAACAGCAGCTGCAGTTTAGAAATAAACAAACAAATAAATAAGAAACTTATTTATAAGTTGATTATCGGATTACTGGCTTCCAGTAATCGGTTGTATCGCAACCAGTCAAACTGGACACGATCATTCCTGCAAATCAATGTTAATATTAATTATTCCATCAATTTATTTACCTCAATTCTCTTTTGGGTTATATCTCTATTATAACCAACAGCACTGACGAATTTCACAATTGAAATTACATCAGCTTTTCGAATTTTGTTGATAACATCAACATCCAGATTTTCCTACAAAAAAAAAAAAAAATTTAAATTTTCAAAAGATCTCAAAAATTCGTAAATTAAAAATTACCGTAAAAATATCGAAAAATTCGCACTTAACGTCATAAATCTTATTATTACATCCTTCATTGAAGCTTCTCATCAACGGTTCGACGATTTCCCGCCATTGTGTGTGCTTGTCGAATAAGACGCCATTGATTTTCAGGTTTGGCAAGTTAAACGTTTTTAAAAATAAAAAGAAGCCAATTAAATCGGTGCCCGGTCCTCCTCCAAAGCAACACACGTTAATTGGTCGATTATACGAAATGTTAGACGCAAAAGCAGTAATCCAATATCGAATTGTTAAATTCGAATTGAAAAAGCGCGCCCACATTCTCTTTGTCGCGATCGCGATGCACGTGAAATGGCGATGCAAATACGCGCATCTGAAGCTTAATCGACTAAAATCTAATTGACTAGCGAAGATCGTGTTTAGATGCGATTGACTATATGCTAGCTTTATGTCCTGGATTGCGTAGTTTAGGGAATATCGGCCACCATAGTCATAGAAGGGGAATTTTGATTCTATAACGTCAAAAGCTTTGGAAATAATGCGTTCGCACGTGTGGGTTGGTGATTGCATTAATTGCATCTAGAGATTAGATAAATGGAAATTAGTTGATTCGTTAATTGAAAGATAAGATAAATGAAGCTATTTCTTGCCTTGTGGAGTTGAGATGCGGTAAGATTGAATGCTGGAGTGGTGTTGGGTTATTTGGGCTCGGATTTGGTGTCTGAAAGACTGCCTGACTGACTGAAAGATATTGAAGTATGAACTATGGGAGTTGGAATAGATTTCCAGGATCTTAAGATTTATCATTTGATTGGTTGATTTCACCTAACCTAACTGCAGCGTCGCCTTTTTGCGATACTGCTAAGTAGTAAAAAGGAATAACAAAAGAACTATACCCCGCCATATATGACATTAATAAAATAAATTAAAATGGAGTTAAAATAAAACATAAACCGACCTGAAACTTAAAATGAAAATACCAAATTAGCAAATAAATTAATTAAAAAGTAAACCAGTCACAATTTATCAACAGAAATGAAGGAATTAGATTTTTTTTTAAAGTGTCGCACTTAAATTTAACCAAGATGGAATGGGTTGAAGATAAGGTCCTATAGATTTGATTTTAAAACATAGAATATAGGCATTTTTTTTTAATTTTTTAATTTTTTTTTTCGTGAAATTTCTGTATTTTAAGTAAATGTTTTTTTTCTTCTTTCTTTTAATTTGTGACCGGGACGGTGGGATCCCACCGCTCCGGCCACTAGAAGGCGTAGTCAAGTCCCCGAACGCGTCGAAGCCTGTCCAGGCGTGTCCACATAGGTTGCGTGACTTCCGGTCATGCGAGAGGGGGATAAGTGTGGGGACGAGGGTTGGCCAGAGAGTCGTTCGCCAGACACGGAAGGGGGTGAAGACATGTGATCTGGCTGCGATCACCTGGTTCCAGCCATGACCGTCCGTAACCCCAAAAGGAATGGGTTGAAGGGAGAAGTGACAACTAGTATATCGTGGTAACCAATGTTTCAGGGCTCCGCTGACCACGGGGCAGGTGTTTATTGAGTAGATAAGGGATTTGGGGCAGGATGGATTCGGGATAAGTTGGTAATAAAAGGCCTAAAACCGATGATATCCGAGCCTCGTGTCAGTCATTTATTCGTGACCCAATCCACCACCATGAAACCCACCCCGAATGGACGAAATGGTAGGAGATTGGTCACAAATTTAATTTTTCTTTTGATTTTTTTTCCATTCGAAAAGTGGTGAGAACAAACCTTTTTACTGTTCTTTCAACACCCGGTCATAGAATTTTTCTATTCCAATGAAAAAACTTAAATTGCGGTAATTAAATTTCCCACTGCACGATCCTTGCAGTGCAGCACCCTCAGCATATAAGTTCAAACAAGCATTTAAAATTATTTATAAAAATCATCAAAACCGTTACAAAATATGTTTGTTACAAAACATTTAAAAATTAAAAACAATTTTCGTACAATTTCACCCAATAAATACAACAAATTCAACATTTAAAAAAATTACAATCCTCAATTCTTAATCCAAATACCAGCTGAAACGCAAGCATTTTTTTGAGGATTGTACACGAGATCTAAACTGCATCCATCAATCAATTTCCTCTCTCCTGCTGGAACTCTTGATTTCTTTCGTACAATCTACATTAAATATAATCAAAACAATACTTCATTAACCTTAAAAATAATAAAAACATGCGAAAATGAGATTAAATACTCACCGATTCAAGTAAACGCATATTTACACTCTCTGCAACTTCCACTATTAAATCAATGTAGTCCCCTTCACTATTGTCCATAAAAAATATAAGTGCATTCTTTTTGGCTGCCTTGAGCAAATTCTGAAGTAGAAAACAAATTTTCATTAAACGTAGCAATTATTTAAAATTTTGTTTCACTGAAAAACGAAATTTATCAGTAATTCACATCTAAGAAGTCTGATTTTTACAGTGACCATTACCACTAGAGCTATCTGACTCTTTTCTGTGGTATTCAGTAGATTCCACTTAAGTGGGCAAACAGTTAACTACAGCAGAAGTATTTATAAGCGGAGTTTGATTCGCTGAGTGTGTTAAAAATTTCTTAAAATCCCAAAAGAAATTGAATTAAATTTTATGAGATTTTGTAGGAAGTTATTACAAAACCTTGTACGAATGCAATTTTTCGTTAAGTTTGGTTTTTGGAAAAACCAAATTTCTCATAACCACTCTGAATTTTACCTCAAGTCTCTTCTTCGCGACTCCTCTATTATACCCAACCGCACTTACAAATTTCACAATAGAAATAACATCAGCGTTTCTAACTTTTCTCACAACATCAACATCCGGACTTTCCTATTAAAAGCAAAACAAAATCAAAAATCAAAACCAAACCACGAAACCACAAAATTAAAAAAAAAAAAAAAATACCTTAAAAAAATCAAAAAACTCGTACTCAACGTTAAAAATCGTATTCGAACTCTCCCGACTAAAACTCCTCATCAACGGCTCGAAAATTTCCTTCCACTCCATGAACTTATCAAACAAAACTCCATCAACTTCGACACCACGCACATTCCACATTTTCAGAAATAAATAAAACCCGATCAAATCGGTCCCCGGTCCACTTCCCAAACTACAAAAATCAACGGATCCTTCACGTTCAAAAGTTTTAACCAAACTTCGAACTTCAAAACTCGCGTTGAAGAAACGCCCCCACAATCTTCGGGCCACGATGACGATACATATAAAATGTCGATGCAAATACGCACATCTGTAACTTAATTGACTGAAATCGACTTCGCTGGCTTTAATTGTGGAAAGAGAAGTACGACTGTAAGCTCGTTTTATGGTTTCGATCGCCGAATTAAGTGTTGAACGGTTTTTCTGTTCGTTTAAGTCGTTTTTGTCGGTGATTACGTCAAATACTTTTGAAGTGATTCGCGCGAACGTGTTTTGGGCCGTTGGATGCATCTGGAATTAAGAAAAAAGTAAGTTAATTGATTGATTGTTGTTGGAGTTGGATGTTTAATTATCGTACCTTATGACACTTGAGGGAGTTGTAAAATTCTAGCCTCTATCGAGGTTGTTGAAAATGATTTATGAAAACAATATATGGGAATTTCCCCGTTTTTGGTTTCGTTTTGAGAGCCAATCGGTGAATTCTGTGTACTTTGATTTATTATTTTTATTTTTTTATTTTTTAGTTAAATTAAAGTTTGGTTTTTTGATTTAAAATTGTGAATAAAATAATAAATTGTTTAATTTGATAATATATTTATTTCATAAAAAGTGACGTCATTACTACTGTATATATGATTAAAAAGTTAAAAAGCATCGATGTATTAAGCAAGGCCGAGAAGCCGCTCCGGACTAGGAAGGGGAAGAGTTAAACAGGAAAGCCGAATTGTTTTTAAAAAAATTTGATTTCAATGCATCTAAAACTTAAAAAATTAAAATCTAAACAATTTTTCGGTTCTAGGCCTAAAATACATAGTTATATTATAATCACAGATCAAAATAACAAATATCAGTTAAACCTCGCTATAACGAAATTCAAATGTCAAAAAAATTCGTTTGTTATAACGAGTTTTAGTAAAATACAACGATATTTTTAACGTGGACGTCTAAATGGTGAGTTATTAATTGGATATTAAAAATATCTTCGTTATAACATGATTTTCGTTACGGCGAGATTGATTGTGTAGCAAATTACATGCAAAGTGGCGGCAAACAAAATACACTCCCAGACGGACAACAAAAGATATTATCCGGACAACAAAAGGCATTTACGTGTTCTTCGCAACAACCGCCTGGACACTCAGTTCCGGGACAATCATCACGTCCTATTTTAAAAAAAATAAAAAATAAAAATTGTTTAAAAAATAAAAAAATTAATAACTCACTTTGCAAAGTCGAGTTCCCCTTAACTTCTGCAAAACAATTTAAATTAAAATCGCATTAAAATATTCAACAAAAAAAAAACTAACCGCTTGCTTCAAGTATTTTAGTGGCCACTGCAAGTATTTTAGTGGGCGCTGCAATAAAATTTATTAATTTCATTAATAATTTTATAATTTAAAAATAAAATTTAGTTTAATTTACTTTTCGGGACTTCGTTTTGTTCAATTCCCGAGTTCGGAACACAAGTTTGTTGTTCTAAATTGCACGAATGATTCTCGGGACAACAATGCGTGTGGTCACCACAACAAGTTGCGTTCGGGAATACACAGCAGCCATATTCGCCTTCTGGAAGTTGGCAACAAGTCGTCGATTTTGGGCATTGGTTTCCGTCTGGACACTGATCTGAAATGCAAAATTTAGTTTTTAGTGAATGTTGAACGAATGTTTTGCTTTTTATGAGTCATTACCTGCTTTGATGAGCGTCAAAGGAACGAGAATGGATGTTAAAAGTGTGAGGAAATTCATGTTTGCTGTTTTTCGAGCTGTTGGAGGTGTTGGTGTTGTTGTTGGTCTTTTATATGGGATGGTTTGGGAGTGACAAGGTTAAAAATGTGGTGTTATCTCATATCAGTTTACAAAGGTTATTGCCAATAAAATTTTGTAAAGCTATATATTTTATTTGAGCCATATTAACATTTTAAAACGTATAATTGATTAGATTAACCCAGATTTCTGAATTTGGCAACCGGAAGTGCGGCATTAATTCGAGGGCAAGAGCTACATTCAATGAAATACAGTATTAGATATAAAACTGTAGAAGTTCTGCCAAAAAGGCCAGAAAACAGCAAAAATACAAAAATTTAAGAAAAAACACCAGAAATTCAATTGAAATTGCATTTTATAGTCCTTTACTTATTTTTAGTTTAATGGCCGTGAAACCAAACCATAACCGTTTCAACCTTATAATTAAGATGTGATTATACTAATCTTGAGCCTTTTCCCAATATAAATATTCTATTCTATTAATCAATACCATTCTAAATTAATTTAAAATTTTTTTTTATAGAAACCAACAGTTTACCTCACAATTTGATCAATTAGATCACATCTAGATTATCATTCCACACTGTCATGCTTGAAAATAATAACTTTTGGAATAAAAACAAATCTAAACTCACACTTTTGTCATAATTTTTGTACAATATGGACAAGTTAAAATTCTTCCTATCTTTGTACTGCACACTCATTGTCTTTACTCTAAATCCATCAAAAGGTAAACAAAATTGTAAATACTATCTTAAAATCAAATTAAATTAAATTTTCAATTTATTTTAGCTTCTAAACAAATGGTCAATTGTTCTAACAACTTCAGCTGTCCACAATCAACAACATGTTGCAATACAACATCAGTGGACTTTGCCTGTTGTCCACACCAATCTGCAACTTGTTGCACAGATGGCAAACATTGTTGTCCAGAAGGTTTTGATTGTGATATTGAAACTTCAAGTTGTAAACAAAAAAAGTTTTTTGATGAATGTGAGTAATTTCATTGAAAATTTACATTAAAACTTCATTTCTTTTTGTTTTAGCTTCTAGAATTTTGTTTTTGGGAGACAAAATTGGCAAAAGTGATTGCCCAAGTAATGAAACACAATGTATTATTGGATGTTGCCCTTTGCCAAATGCTCATTGTTGCAGTGACTTAGTTACTTGTTGTCCAAGTTATTTGAGATGTATTCCATTTGGACCAAGTGGCTGTGTTTGATTTGTGAGTACTCTGGTGAGAAATGGATACAAATTTGTTTTATCAGATAAGGAAATTAATAAGTTTTATCTTGTTTGGTATATTTTTTATAATTGTTTACATATAATTCTTTAAAATATCACAGAATGTGTGTACAAATTTCAAATACAATTTATGCCATTTGTGTATTTATTGTGCTTTAAATTGTTATTTCTTTTCTGAAAAAAAATGTTGCAACACAAATGCAATGCATTTTTATTTCAAATCTTTGTTGTGATAAATTTCTATTGTTAAAGAACTAAACACCTGGGCTGGTATTCACAAACACTACTTACGATCATTTTTTGACATAAGTTAATGCTAAGCAAAAATTGGAATTC
>JAQIXT010000580.1:0-29782 GCA_034700445.1 Stenotaenia linearis | reverse complement strand
TAAAATAAAAGTCTTTTAATAGCAAACTTCTTAGCGGACTGATGAACTGAAAATAATGATGGAAATTTGGCAAAAAGCCATGAAAAACATGTATTGCATAACTCTGACTTCACACTTTGTGTAAGCATAAAGAGACCAGAGATCGCACTTCGGAACGACGAGTTCGTTGACCCGTACACTATTAGAATGGCTGCCAAAAATTTCACTTTTCATCGTATTTTACAAAACAAACAGATTCGCACCCTTTTATCAACAAAAAGCGATAGTGTTATTTGTCAGTGACAAACTTATTTTGATTGATTACATTTTTTTCCATACGATAACCCATTGTATGAGAATTGCACGATGGAACACAGCGAAGCATATTGATTTATTGGCTTAAGGTTGTTAGTTGGTCAGTTTCCTTTTCCGAGCTCAAGATGCAGCTTGGGGGAGTTTCCGAGGGGAAGTGCACTAATGACACTGTTTGCCTCCTGCTAACCAAACTCATCCACTCGAAGCTCTTTTCTTTCGTTCGATAATTTTTTTATTCGCTAAGCCTAACCTCGTTAAACAGGAATAAAATACATCGAAGGAAAATGAAATAAGAGAAAATTAAATAGATTGAATTGTATTTTTTCCATTAAGTTGAAGCTCGAGAATCGATATAAGCTGGTTGTGTCATCCGCTAATTTGCTAAATATGCCGTACAGTGAAATCTATTAGTTTCGTGTTTGAGGAGTTGACAGGCTGGCGGCTTTCACTCGCTATTTTTCATCGTTATCGATCCGCTCGCTGAATTCGAGCTCGCTGCATGCAAACACGCCATTAAAACTCACTTCGAGTTGTTCCCAGTTCAGACTGATAGTTGTTTACACGATGATTTATATAAATCTTACAACTTTGTTTCTTTTCAACAGATACTCTGCCTTAAATTCAAATGTAAAACGAAATAAAAGTCGAAATGATATTAAAGAAGATGCGGCGAGTCAGTAATCTCAGAATAATCTAAAAGGTATGTAATTTTCATTCAATTTCATCCCCTTTAAATACCAATTAAGCAATTCCCAGAAAGCCAAATTTGTTTTTACAATTGTAGATTCGAGAAAAATGTTTGTAAGATTTCGTAATGTCAGTCAATTTGTCGCTTTTATGACTGTGTTAGGTGATATAGCGGGAAATCCCTTTATACCGTTTTGTTCGTAAGTTGTCATTACACTGCCTTACGCTTTGTGCCAAATGGACGTCCAGTAAGGCTGGTATTGGAATCCAATGTTAGGGTGTGATCAATAAAAGATGGTGCGGCTTGATCTACGACTGATACTAATTGCGTTGAGGTTGCCAGTTTTGTGGCGCTCGATAAAGAAAGTTGGGAACAATAAAAACGTAGTTAAATTTGAATTGATGCAATTTGATGCAAAGAAAAGCAATTTTTCTTATTCTTAGAGCCTATAAAAATGTATCGAGTATAGTTGGATAGTTTTTTTAGCGGGGGGAGCACAGACGCAGCTTTTTTTATTTATTTTTCTCTCTCGCGAGTCAAATAAAGTCGTAACTCATACGAAACGTGAGGAACAAGAAAAGACGAGTGTGTGAATCCATCAGTCTGAATTGGGTTTGTTCATGGACATCACGCACTACACTTGTGTTTATCACTCCACCATCTGTGCGGGGCAACAAAATACCGAAATTACCACCTCGTGACATCTTTATTAATTCACCGTCACCCGCGTTTGGGTTTCTAAGTAAATATTTACGTGTTTAACGTATTTATGTTGTGTAGTTGTGGTAATTAAGGGGGGAGGGAATTTTTTTTAAGGTTGAGTCGGTTTATCGACTTCGGATCTTATCAAGTGACGGTTAGGAGGTGGGAGACAAATCCGGTGGATTTTATACGAGAATTTCTCTCCCCCGACTGCCATTCCACGCGAGAGGGGAAAAAACGATGGCCAACTGTTTTTAACACCCGATGGAGTTGGCCAAGCGTGTAGGAGAAACAAGTCAGCTGACTGGCACGTTGCCAGAAGCAGTTGCCTTGGAGACGACGGATCATCAGTTCGAAGGGGTCCCCTGCTTCACCACTTCATTCTTTTTCCTTGTCGCGATCTTTTCGCGATTGGAATTTTTGAGGAGTCGGGGAAAAGTTTTTTTTGATTGGGAGTGACGTCAGTCGACGGGTTGTTTACTCTTTTGCGCCGATCTCCTGGGGTTTTCTCATGGAGTTAGTCGATCTGAGGCGAAAGGGTTATTGGATATTAGCCGAGGGACTTTTCCCCCCCTTCTTTGCTGAGGATTCGCGAATGAGAGTGAGGGGATTTAATTAAGGTGGGTCATGCAAGGGGGAGATAGAGGCACAGAGGGGATAAATGGGATACAGTGAGTGGATTGGGGAAAAGTTGGAGGGGAGAAAGTTTTCTTGATCGATTCGAGACGTGACGGTTTTTATTTTTCCCTTTCATTTGGACGAAAAATTTATTTCGCTCTTTGAACGGTATTTTCGCTCATTCGAATAAGAATAGCGGGGGTAATGAGAGAATCTCGGCTGCCAGATTGCATTTCCCCGCTGGATCCGCGATAATCAACTCGATTCTTTGCTCGAGATTTCCAGCTTTTTGCTTTGACTGTAATTTTCCGGGTAACAAAAAGTGAGCAATTTTGTGGGCGAAAACCACTCGAAACAAGCGCCGCCTTCGAGGGGCTTCACCGCGGTTTATTTTTCGCGATTTATTTTGCAAACGGCGTTGAATTAAACCCCCTTGTTGTGTCGGGGGATGCGAATCGGCGTCACATGTTCGCTCGAGTGAGCAATAGATACTATGTATGCTTATGGCATTTGAAATTTGCTGGGAAATTGCGAGCCGTGATTGGTCAGTTGGGTAAATCCTAATGACTTTTATTCATCTAGTTGAGCAGAATGGGGGAATAGAAGAAGGGATAGTAAGACAATTCATTTAATGTCTCCCTTCCTCACATTTTGCTGCTCCCATAAGGGAAGTCGGTGCGAGACGTGAATACCAAACGAATCGGGGGACAGTTTTATCCCCCTCTTCTTACATTTCTCCACATTTTTTTTTCCATTTTGATAAAACGAGATTTTTTTATCGATTTCTTATCTGCGGTTTGAAATCAAGTTTAGTCACCGATGGAAATCGATAGTCGAGTGTCTTGTTTGATTTGAAAGGGGGGTTTTGAATTAAGTGATCGATTAATGCGATTTTTGACTTTGTTTCGATACAATGCATCAAGCTACTCCTCCTAGCGTCGACCTTGACAACTCCAAGGCCCAGAGAGCTCAGGTCAGGCCAAAGTCTGGGTCATTGCCAGGGGTTACGTTTCTTCGCTCCAACCACAACCAGGAAATGAAATTCTTATGTTATTAGAGCAAGTCGACCTGTGCCCACTATTTAAAGTATAAGCGGTACCTAAAATGCCTTTTAGCTCTAAAATAGTGGGGGAATGGGGTCTGGAATTTGAGAATAAATTTTTTCATCGATGCTTCCCCTTTTAATTAATTTTTTAATTTAAAAATGGAAGAAATTTCGAGAAATTTGATAAAGGATTTCTAAATTCGGTATTAATTTATTCGCGTGAAAATAAGGCGAAGAGATAAAAAGTGAACTTTAGAAAGTGAATGTGCTTATCTATTAAGCATTGTGAGTATTTTTATTTTGATTTGTTGTTAAGGGAATCGATAAGGAGTTTTTCGTGACTAGCGTGGGAATTTTTCTTAATTTCGAAAATTTTGAAATTTTAAAAAATTCGGTTTTTTTTTTTTAAAATGAATTTTTGGGGGAAAAAATGTTGAAAATTTTGAAAATATTTTTTTATTTTGAAAAGGCATGTTGCACTGGCCTGATGCCAAACAGTCATAGGAGGTAGCGCAATCTGGTGGCTGGTGATTACTCGAAACTTGAGGTTATTGACCCAAACCGGCAGTGAATGTAGCTTGTTGCAAATATTTCGCTTGTTGACATGATAATACAAGTTTGAAGAGTAAGGGAGGGCAAAGGCACAAAAAATATCCACCCATCGACAAATCTCATTCGTTTAATTGGTTTTGTCAGGTGTGCAAGGTAAGACATTAACACTTAATCTGTTCACGAACCGATCATGCGATATCCCACCAACTTCTCAACTTTTATTATTTCCCAATTTTTCGACTCGCTCGACACGACGGAATTTAATTTCAAAGTTTGTTTCGTTGTTTCTCTCCACGGTGACAGGTGAGTCGTTGAAACTCGATCCGGACAAAGTTTTCCTTTAGCGAAAATTCGGTTTTATTTTACTTTAAAGATAAATTCCCCTTGGATTTTCTTTGTTTAATTAATTGGATTAAATTTGTTGGTTCGCTTTAGGTATTTTTGTGTGCGCGCAAGTGTTTTTAGTATTGGGTGTTGTCTTTGGTGATTTGAGGTCGATGACCGGCTCTGGTCGAGGCTCAGTTGCGTGGCAGCTCCATGACTGTGCGTCTCCTTTGGAAGCCACTAGGTGAGGCCGTTGTCCCTCGGCATAACGAAGGCCGTTACATTTGCCAGCAACCTCGTTATAGCAAATAGGGCGATATACACGTGTTGTGTAAAGTGATTTTTTTTCCCACATTTTTTCACATTTTTAAAAAATTTTAAATTTAAAATAATGGAAATTATGAATTCATGAAATTTTGGATTTATTCAAATTTAGTTTTTTCATATTTATTTTTGTGGTTTAGGTGGTTATGTGTTTTTTAATTGCTCATTTAATTTCAAAGGCAACGAAGGACTTTTTTGATATTCAGTTGTTGTGTTTGGTATTCAGAAGTAATTCACCTTGAGTTTTGGCTCGTCTCGGCTTGTCCGTTTCGAGGTTAAAGGATGATGAGTGGGCAGTGAGGTAAAGGTAAAAATGTTTATGAAATTCGATGACGTTCTGTGCACCCCTATATGGGGGGAATAACCTGTCGCGTGACGAAAATCTTCACGCAGTTCCAAATTTTAACACCAATCAAAAATCTTTACGCGAGTCAATACCTCCGAACGAAGTCATGGACGTACCCCCATGGGAATGGAATACGTGATCGTATGCCGGTACGCGTTGCTGACATAATTAAAGAATTGTCATTCGATAGTTTCCGTTTCCGCCATCTTAATAAGACAAGAACAAACGCCCGTTTTATTCGAAACAACAGGAAGGAACTTTCAGTCTTCACTCGTTCCTCCAATTGAGATTAATTCTCTTTTTATTTGAACGTATCCGCCTCACTTAATTCCAGTTTGCAGACTCGATAATTAGTCTTAAGTAACAAATAGTCACCGAAGAATTTTTTTCCCCTCTCCTTACCCCATTTTTTTCAACTTAACCAGCAACTCAAAGCGAGCGCAACTCGATACTTATGTAATTGATGACAACATTAAATTTTTTTTACAAAAATTTCAACAAGGGAGGTGCACTTTTTTCTTTTTTTTTCGAGTTATGGTATGTCGGAGGAAGTTTAAATATAGTTTTGGACGTATTTTATACACAAACGTCTATTTTGAGTTTAGCTTTCATTGAAAACAAGAGACACGTGACACGTTGAAAATAAGAAGAGAAGTTGCACCTCGATGCGTGTCATGTTTTATTTTTAAACACTTTTCTTATCCCTTTTCTCTAATTGGCCCTGCTGGGAATTTTCACACTGCCCTCAATTTTGAATTGAGATTAACGCTTTTTATGAATATAAATTTTATTTCGTTTGATTTTATTTTCACTGCTCATTAAAAACATTTTTTTTCAAAAGCATCTATACGATTCTTGCAAATCTAATCTCAGATGTAATCACGCGGAACAGGTTTTTATTTTTATTTTTTTTTTTTTATTTCTTTCTGTGACCCCTTTGAGTCAAACGTATTGAACGTCCTACCCGATAATGCGAAGGCGTTTAAAGAGTTCTGGAAATGGAATTCGCTCGATCGAAAAGAAAATGAAATTTTTGTTTGCGTTTGTGTAAGGATTTGTGGTTATATCACGTGTTATTACCTTTAATTTGTATGCTGAGGATGATTTGTGCGCCGATATTTAACTTTAGTGGGACGCGAACCATATTTGGTGAGGTATAAAGTTGAGTGGTCATCTCACCTGCAGTTTGTGAATGCGTGAATACAAATCACAGAGTGAAAGGGTTGAGGAGCCCGTGCTGTGAATTGAAAGCTCACGTCCAAGAAAAATGATTGAACGACTGAAAGGGTGTCAGCTGTAAATAAAATCAAAATGGCTGCGGGCACTGTAGGGAGGAAATAAAAATTAAAACAAAAAATTATTAGTTTTAATTACCATGAGGAAATGAGGGCTTTTAATTACTTTTTTTGATTTTTTCGAGTTTTGGTATTTGAAGGCTATTTGGGACTAAGTTTGTTTTGCTCATGTAACTGTATAATTAATAAATAAGGTGTGTGATAAACATCAGACATTCATCATTTGTGACCTTGTCCAGGCCTCAACATCCTATTGCAGGTGTAGGAAGGTGGTCTGACCCTATACCTGCATTTCATTCCCTTGAGAAATGATTACAACCTTAGAGGTGGGGGGAAATATAGATAAAATTTTGCAATTTTTTTTCTATTTGCGCTTGGGAAGATGTAAAGGGACTTTTGTCTTTTTTTTCATTTTTTTTCTCTCGAGTCATTCATCCGTGAAGTGTTTAAAGGAAGTCGTTACATCACTCTTGGCAGGGCACCCCTTTTGTTAAAGAGGAGAATAAGAAAAAAATGTAGTTTTAAGTCTCCTTTTTTATGACTGTTGACCCCAGCTCACCGAACCTGGGGGAAGATGATGTGGTCAGGTGAAATAGTGAGTCAGGTCCCTTTTATTGTACGCTTTATTCTGCCACTTCCTGGTATGGTATGTGTGTGTGAATTTAAAAGGAGATAACAACCCGTGTGCGGGTATGGTGGTGAATTGTAAATGCGGAATTTTGTTTTGTTTGTTTTTTCTGGTTTCCGTAATTGGTAATGGATGAACGAGGGTGAGGTAATGTTGGTTTGATGTTTGGTAAATGTTGGGATATTATAAGTTTTAGGAAATGTTGTTTTGATGTTAAGTAAACAATAATATTGTATTGATCTATTGTAAATTAGAAGATTCTATCTGTTTTGTTATTATATTTTGTAAAGGTTTTTGTACAATGTTGTGTCAATGTGATTTATTGTTTGTTTAAATAATATTTGATAAGATATTTTAAAGGTATACATTTGAATGTTTTGCAAATAACATTTGATCAACGTTGAAACAACATTAGCAACTTACAATCTAACGGTATTGTTAACATTGTTAAATCAACTGTAACGTTGAAATGAGGTTATATTCATAATCGTATGTAAATATTTAAATAGCAATAATTGGATTATTAGAAAGACAAATTTTATTTTTATTATTATAATCACATGGAGTTTATTATTACATAACCTAATTTATTTAATTTCCAACGAATCAAATTTGGATATATCACATTCCCAACCTCAAATTCGATACATATTACAATTTAAACTCCCACTATGACATTTCATAGTAAAAAAAAAAAACACAAAAAAAAATAAAATTCACTTTAATAGCTTTATTGTGAAATTGAAAAAAACACAAAAAGAATAATAAAATAATTCTATATAATATTTACTATGGAAAAACCAACTTCCGCATGCTTAAAGCAACATTTCTTTTAAAAAAAAACTGGAGTTTTCCTCCGATACTTGTTCCTTACATTGATTAATGGAGACTTTTTTCTCTACTTTATGGCGTAGGGTTTTGCAATTCGACAGCAAATAAATAGTTAGGGCCTCAGAGAAAAGAATCAGTGTAAAGTTTGTTTCAAGTGTTGTTGATCCCGTCAAATGGCCTTGTCTTAGTAACCCCAAGAGGTCGACGACCTGGCCAAAGACAACCCACAGGCAAGTGAGCAGGGGAGATAAAGTTGGGGGATAAAGTTGGGGAGGGGGGCGAAAACCCGTTGGAAACTTGTTGCTTGAATGGCGTTAGATGACGCGATTGTTGCCTCGATATTGCCTCCCCCTATTTAGGTGTAGTAAATATAACCCCCTCTTCCCTTTTCCCCCACACTTTAAAGTTTTATTGGAGGGTTCGGCCAATATACAGTGCATTGGCCCTTTACCTCGTAAAGTGTTTCCCGATGGGGTTGGATGACTGAAAAGATTTTTAAAGTGCTTATTGTGATGGTATTGGTGACCCCGAGGGTCAAGTGTATGGTTTTCTAATTTTAGAATACACCTGTGGATATTTGGAATTAAAATTTAATTTTTAAAAAAAAATTTAATGGTTTTTGTTTGGTAATTTCAGTCGAAATGTGATAATTTATAGGTTTGTGTGGGAGGTTTTTATATAATTTGCATCAAATCTTAGTTGGTTGGGTTTATACATGTTTCTACAACGGAATGCCACCTGTTTGTTGAGTTTTTTTTTTAATTCTTTCTTTCCTGGTTGCTACCCAGCCCACGAAGTCTATCCTGGTAGAGTAGGTCAGCCGGCGGTCGTTCACCTGCAACAAGCCAGCATAGCAATATGCAGCCAGCCAACTAAACGCGAGGAAATGAGTTTTACAGTGAAGCTACAACTCTTTGAATACGCCGAGGTGTTCGGGATTTGGCACACTTGTTTATTTTATTATTTTTAATTTGTTTGGTTGGGATTTTGAGGGATGAGTGGGATTTTTTTTTTCTGGGGGGAGGGGTTGATGCGAGTGGCAATCATTGATTTCGGGGAATTTTGATTTCTTGGTATTGAAGAGAATTTGATGTTAAGTGGGCGAGCCCCTCGACGTCCCTGGAGAGTTGATTAGCATTCCATAGCGACAGATGATATGATAAATATCTTATTATTTTATTATGATTTTTCTTTTCTTTTTTTTAATTTTCAACATTTTTGAATTTTTTTTCTCTTTTTTTCTCATTTTTTCGAAATTCCAATTTAAGCAATAAATTTTTTTCGTTTTCAATCCTTTAGATATCGGACAGATGTAGTTGTTTTTACCGAATTGCTTTTGTGGTAAGTTTTCATAATTATAAAATAAAAAAAATCTCGGATTTAACAATGTCTATAAATTATCGAACCCGGACCTAACCCCCCCCCCCCCCTCATTCCCCCAATCACTTTTGAAAATCCGAAAAACTCCAAATTCCTTAACTCCAAACTTTACGACAAATGTCAACCAAACAATCGCCATTTTTTATTGTGCAAAGTTCAATGATAGCTCTGTAGGTGGTTGTTTTTTCTTCCTCTTGTTTAAGGGTATAAGTGTGTAATTCCTTTTTTTTTTATTTGTATCCTTGGCCCCTCGTTCGAATACCCCGAGTGGGATGCAATTATTTTTTTTAAAAGGTGACTAGTGGTGCAATCAAGTTTTTTCACCCCTCTGGGGCGTATTGCCCACAGAAACCCTAGGTGAGTAGGGGGGGGGGGGATGGGTGGGTTAGGTGAACTGAGGTGAGGGTTGCTGACCTGGGATAAGGGTAAAAAAAGGCGATGAACTCATACATACCCGGAAGAAAAGAGAGAACCCACGGTATACCCGGGTATTAGAAAAAAGTGGAAAAAAATGAAGTTTGCCCTACGGGACATAATCGCAAAACCCTTGCACAAAAGCACTCAATTCTTTTCTTGCGAAACTCAGAAGGAGTAACACCGTCTTAATGAACCACGAGTAGTTTAGTCAGGTGCGTAAACATTTGATTTTGTTTTTGTAAATTGAAAAATCGTTGATTTTGTTAAGGAAATGTGAATAATTTGTTAATTTTTTCTACTTTTTATCGATTTTGTGTTATGCAAACAGTTGGCATTTATACTTATTTTAATAATGTATTGATGCTTGGGTCGCGTGAGAATGGTAAAGTTCGGGTTTGGTCGATAGGAATTGTTTGATGACGTAATGTAATGTGGATTCATTGAATATTCCCCACTTTGTGCAGGTGAAAACGCAACCATCATTTTTTGTTATCACTGGGGTCTGTGACCTATGATTAGTTATCGTTTTACACTTTTATAATTTTAATAACGAGAAAAACGTAAAAATTAAATAATTCGTTTAAATTTTCAAAGATTTATTTTTCTTATCTTTTAATTTGCGGATTTTTTTCCCAAAGGAAATATAAATAAAATCGGCATAAATTTTGTAAAATTGAGAAAAATGTAAAACGAAGGTTCACATGAAAGAACAAGGAGGTTTTTAGGGATGAGAATGGATGAATATGAATGAATAAAAGTTGAAACAGTTGTATCTCAGGTGTGATAAGAGGAAAACAAAAGATCGGCTCTGCGGTTCTCTTTTTTCATTACTCTCTTGTGAAGTTTGTATTTATTGCTGAATAAGGAAGAAGCGAGTGAAAACACTTTGAATAAGTCCCTTGTGTCAGCTATCTCGATTGTCTACAACAAAATGACTACGTCTTATCTCGTCTTTTAAATCATAAAACATTGTTATTTTTTTAGCTTGTGTTCATTCTGCCGTGGATCAAGATAATAACACTTGATGATGTTATTATGACTCTTACTAACATTTATTATGTTTATTTTTATTTTTTATTATTTACTTTTTTTTTTTCTTTTTTTTTTTTTTTTAGTTTATTGGGTTACGGTAATTATAAATTGATAATTGGATTAGATTTTTGAGAAAGGGATTGTTAGAAAATAGAGGGGAAATAATTCTGGGTTAGATTTTTAATTTTTTTTTGAAAAAAATTTAATCTTTTATTTTTTTTTCTGGGAAAATCTCACGCACTAAAATTAAATTTAAAAAATTATAGACAGTGAATTGCAAATTGAGGATCAAGGTGTGGCCAAAGTGCATTGAAAGTGAAAATTAGGACAAGATATTTCTGCTTGTTTAGAAAAATAAGATTTACAAAAAATTTAAAGTAATTAAATTTGTTGTAACGAACGAATGGTTTTCTTTTTCTTTGATTTTCATTATTTCTCCTTAAAATTTTCCATGCTTTTGGGTTTGCAATTTTTTCCAAGATGGCGGGTGCCCTTATCACCTTAAAGCCCAAGAATGTGAGGAAGTAAAAAGTAAATTTCTTTTCCTTTATGTCATGTCTGAAAAAGACTTTATACGATGAGGAACATCGATAAGACAGTAAATTGAGGCCGATTATTCTGTTTTAATGAAGTTAGTTTACAGTGCATGTGATCGGACTTGAATGGCGTGCACAGGCGCACATGTACAAGTGTAATAGTGAGAAGGAAAGTGGCTTTTCTCGCAAAACGACCTCAATTCGTGCTCCAAAAACTGTGACACCATTTCAGGCCTTAAACTTGCCTCTCAAGTCTATTCATCAACCCGTTCTCCTCTCTTGATTGTGCTTTGATTATGCAATAAATAGGCTGTAAACAACACAAGGAAGGAAGGAAGGAAGAAAAAAAGAAAGAATTATTTGATTATTTTACTATGGATGGATTCGTAACCCGACGGCTAGGTAATTAAAATAGCTGAAAAACTGGTATTTGGTTTTGTAGGAGTAATATTTTCTTTTTAAAAGACTGGAAATTAAATTTTAAAGGAAAAAAATTAAATTTAAGGTTCGCTCAAGAGAGAAATGACATTCCATTACACGAAATTGAATTCAAATGTGAAATTTATATTGAATTGGGTTGTGTGTTTGATAAAATTCCGTACTCAACCTCGTTTTTCAATTGTAAATATTTATTCGATTCGTACGGTAGCTTTAAAATCTGTTTGGGTGGATTTGGGGGATTTGGGCGTGGTGCTTTAATAGTTGACTAGTTACTACTTGACTCACATCACCTGCCGTCCTACTGATTTATTAGTGGAACTTCAAGTTTTACCAAGAAACGTGACTTTCCTTTTCCTTTTTCAATTTTTTTTTTTTTTTTTTTATATTAGACGTTACTGGCTATGAACAAAAGGTAATTTATAGCGTGGGTTTGTTGTCTTTATTGCATTTGTTCTTTTTCTTAATTTGATAATGTCAAAAGTGTCGGCACTTGAAATTAGGACGAAATTTTTAGTTGATTTATGATGTGTACCTCATTATCAATGGCAAGGGGTTTTCTTACCATTTAAAGCGTAAACTACTTTCACTTTTCGGTTTGTGAAATTGGAAAGTGGTACACAGGTTTTCGGTTCTTTGTAATAGATTATTGTGTTGTTTAGAGCTTCCAACTAACTGCAAGGTCTGGTTTTTTTTTTTCCTTTTTTTTTCTCTTTTTCTTTTTTTCTTTTTCTAGTAAATGGATGTTGTTTGGCTTTACCTTTACGCATCAAGGACGGTCATTTTACTTATTTTTAATTTCAATTTAATTTTTTTTTTATTTTGAGAAATTCGAATTTAAAAAAAAAAAATTTAAAAATTTAAATAAAAATTAACGAGACACAATTCATCGAGTATATTGAATTATGATGAAACAAAAGGGTTAAATGGAGACGACCTTCACAAGGTTGACTTCACCCTTTTTACCGTTTTAATGAATTTCCGGGTAGTTCCAGTCCAAACAAAAGTGCACAGACATCTCGTAGTTTAATGACTTTAATTCGTCAGCATTGATAAGTAGCATATTTGTGTTATAAAATAATAAGAAAAGTGTTTAATAGTGGGTAATGGGGTTTTTGATCATTTTTTCTCCTCGATGTTGGTGTGTAATTTGGTGTAGATGAAAAATGAAGGCGAAAGCATAGGTTGTTGCAACTCATGCAGACCTGTTTTGCCATGAGCCTCTCCCTAATAAGTCCTTGAAGGTGAAAAAAGAAAATGTACAGTTATGAGCCGGAAGCAATGGAAATAGTTTCATGTACCGATGTAAATGGAAAGTCACTGCAAATCGTGAGTTAAGCCTTCTGACAGGTTTCAATTTAATTTTTTTATTTTTTCCCGATTTTAAATTGGATAAAAAGAGCGAATTAAAGTTGCCAATTCACTTTTTGTCATCGTTTGTTCAAGTGATTAGATTTGAATTAAAAAGTAGGAAATAAAAAACAATTAAATATTACAAACTGCAATTCAGTGTCTGCTTACGGCGCCCCATTAGGTTGCGACCCACATTTACCTTGGGCAAAGAACTGCCGCCATTTTGATTCGATTTGGTGATGCAATGGATTTATATCAGAGTTTGGATTCGAGGAAACATTTTCCGCTCGAAAAAAAAAATTAAATTTGACATTTTCTCTTCTTTTTCATCATTTTCATCAATTTTTTTTTAATCTTTAAAACGTTAGCTCTAAAACCTCTTTAAAATTCTTTCAAAATTCATCCCACGTGCGAACAATTTCGTGATTTACATCCTTTCTCTCTCCATGTGGCCAAAGTAGAGCCAAACTGACCACAATCAGGTCAAAATAAGTGACAAAAGCCTTCAACCCTTTGGTTTTGTGGGGAAGAATTCCCACGAAATCCTTTGTAGCATCGAAACCCAACCCAAAAAACTTTGATTTTACCATTCAAAAGGAAGGGGTAATTAAAAACAAACCAAAATAACGGGAAAAAGAAAAGGGTTTTCTATTTTTAGATCACCTGGACTCTCCCGTGCCCCAGTTTTGAGTCATTTGTTTGTCTTCCGCTTTCTTATTACCCGTTTATTTAATGGTCATTTGGTGAAACGTTGACAGACGATCGCTTTAAATGCGTCTTTTATTACTCCTTCGAGAAATTGTATCCGAAGAAAAAAGATGGACGTTCGGTGTCGACAGTTTTATATTATTCTACGGATAATAGAGCGTTTTCAGCACCGGGGCATGCGAACTTTGTCACGTGGGGCCTCGAAAACGATGTAATTGTCAGTTTTATTTTGGTTTATTGACTTGTTTTTCAAGAATGAAATATAAAAGACAATGGAACCTCATTTAAGTTGAACAACACAATCGGTTCGCGAGATTGGCTCTATTAAAACACGTTTGTTTCTGCAATGGACCGGTGCTTTTGGCACTGTTATATACTGACACAAAAGTGTTTTATACTAAAATATCTTGGTAAAGTAAAGTGGCAATTGTTTGTGCAATTACACACATTGCAGGTCAATATAAGGTCACATGCAAAAAACAAGTCAAGTGTAAATTCTTAATCAACAGCCATCTTATGCAGGTAAAACTATTTATTTCTTTGCAAGGTTGCTTAATTTTTCACGGATGACCCTTTAGCCTTTTGCACTCGCAACAGGTCGATTTTCGAGTTTTTTTTTCAATTTTATTTATCGTTTTGGTGTTTTGACCATTGTTGGTGTCGACGTTTTTCGGTGTTTTTGAGGTTTCTTGGAACCGGCGGCCATGTTTAATGGTATCTTTTATTGGAAACGTGATATATTATGTTTTTTGAATATTCTTTCTTTGGAAAAAGCATTTCCTCGTTCGGTATTGTATCGGTTTTGCGTTGGCAGATCTCCAGTACAATGAACTTGCAGCACAATTTTCGTGTCTGTTCTTGTTGATAACACGTGGTTGGAATTTTTCGAATTCTTAAATTGCTCGTTTCTGGTTTGTAAAGACGTTTTATTTTATTTTCCTCCAAATTGTTTTCATTTTTCACCCAAATGGGCTTTTTATTGCACTAAAAACACGAGGGGAGTTTTGGGTGGGTTTTCGATTCAGATGCAATCTGCTGCCCTTTTGTCTTGTGGGGCCAACAAGGTCCAATGACCCCGATGGTCAGCGAGGGAGAGGATCCCGAATAAGAAAATTCATTCCCCCTCTTTATAATTCCCCCTTCTACGCAGCAATTTCTGGAATTACCCATTTCTTCTAATCCTCATTAGCGGAACTAGGATTAACCACCCCCTACTTTTCAAAGAATTTGTTTTTGAAAAAAATCACTAGATCCTTGAAGACGTGGCGCGTATTTCAAGGACCAGTTGCTGTTTTTTTCCAAAGGGAAAAAAATTTATTGTGTAAAGTGTAAGTTAATACCTAAGAGCTGAAAAAATTGATTTTTTTTAGATTTTGGATTTTTAAAATTTTTTTTTTTTTTTTTTTAATAGAAAAAAGTGAATAATTTGAAATATTTAATCGAAGTTTATGGATATCGAGTTACTGATTATTCTATCAGCTGTAATGGAAATTTAAATTTTTTAAGGGGGTTGCATTAATTTGTTGATTTTTTTCGATTATTTTTCATCTTCGATGGGCCCAACGTGGTCCAAACGAACGGAGCGCGCGCGTTTCAGCTGCATCTCACTACCGCATTCCTTAACGGATGAGGCCACTCAGTAGGGGGAAGGCTGAGTGAGCAACGCAACACAAACGCCAAGTCCCGCTATCTTGCCACTGGGTCAGCCAGCATTTTCTTCCAAAACATTGCGCTTTATCAACCGTTTTAAATTTAGGCCTAATTTAGTCAACGCCACAAACTCCACTTTTTCTGACACTTAAAAATTAATCAGAAAAAAAAATTCCCACAGGTAAAAAAAAACGTTTTAAACCGTTTCACGCGCGGAAAAAATAGAAAAACGTGAAAAAATGTGAAAAAATTGCGTTTTTCCCATTTGCCCACGTGGTGATGATTCGAAAAAAGTATTTAACTTCCGTTTGTGTGACGTCAGACAAGTAATGCCTCGGGGCATCGCGCGTAGCTTCGCATCTCCCCTGTGCAGTGGTTGAATTTGGACGACCCTGCCACTAGCGAACCATGGCTGAGTGGCGTTTGTCAGTGCGTTGCTGATGTTGATGGTGCGCAGATTGGCATTGGTGTTGGGCGCGTGAAACGGTCGCAGCACAGTTCGCATTGACCCGATCGCCGCGACTTGATACCCCATGTCGGACGAGTGTCTCACCAGATGCCTTGGTTTTCTCATTGGCAGCTGACAACAAGAGGATTGGTGATTTCGTTTCGGTCGGACTGGCCGCCGTGCACCTGTGGGCTGCGAGTGGTCGATGTTTTGAGCCCTTAGCACTGGATAAAGAGGGTGGATTAAATCGGATCTTGGATCGGATCGACTCCCATGTCGTGGAATACCGTCAACAAAGTGGAAGTGGCCCAACAACCGCATACTTCCTCGGGATCTATTAAAGGTGCGTGTACATTTGGTTTCATCAATGCCTCAGTCGTCTGGATCCATCAAAGGTGGGTCAACCTCCATTTACAGCTTAATTGATTAATATTTCCACACCCCGACCCCTGATTTCCGTACTAATCGATCGGTAAAGTGGGCGGAAAGGGTTAACGACTATTAAAAAACTAAGATGCAAATGGAAACAGGCGAATCTTAAATGTCATTAACACGCGAGGTAATTGAGTTGAAATAACCTTTTTGATAGAACAGGTGGTAAACAATCTGCGCTTACGGGACGAATTCGTGTAATATTTTGATGAGGAAATGATTTTTTCTTCTCGTACTCGCGTAATTTATTTAATATAAAATATTAATACAATACAATTGAATATGAGCCAATAATAGGAAGAAAAAAGGGGGAAGTTAAGTGGGCGCATTTTATTTTCTAGTCAAATATAATATTCGGTTGTGTGCAACACGAAGGCAACATTAAGAAACCGGTTTCACAAACATACACATCAAGCAAGTTAATCGTTGAAGGACTTTTCTTTCTCTCCTTTTCTTTGTCTGCATAATTTTATTTATTTTATTTCCATTCTTCCTATTTTGAATGTGCATTTAGTTAGCATGATTAGGTCACTTGGTCATTCCTCCGACTAAGTGCAGGACGAAACCGCGTGGTGTTGGAGGAATGTTCCTGCCTTTAGCGCCGGATTACCGAGTTCACCGGTGTCAGGTGCAATTAATTAATCCAATAAGTCACGAAAGAAATTTTTTTTTTTTACTGCAAAATAATGAGCGTAAAATACATCTTTATTGAAATGGAGAACGTTTCCACTTGGCTCCAATTTTCCACTGCATTAGTTTGAAGTTTTTTCCAGTAAAAGAAAATAATTACACAAATGTCGAGATTCGTTCGACTGTGAAAATATGTGGAGAATTTTTTCAAGTGTTTATTTAAATTTTGAGGTAGAGGTAAATTTTCCCATAGTGGGGTAAAAGGAGGCTTGGCGAGTTGTTTATGTTGGGTGTTACGTATTTCCCCCTGTGCAGCTGACCACATGAGTGATGGGCATGGAATTGTTGACCACTCGACAAAAGACGTTACGATTCAGCCTGTAGGGATCTGTGGCAATGAACCCTGGGTCATTGCAGTCATTTCCGCAAAAAAAAAGATAAAAAACAAAGGTGATCAAGAAAAAAAAATCTCCCCTCTTGTTCTACCCTCACTCACCTGTCTTAACCCTCACTGAGGTTGAAAGTGCAATGCACTGATTTTTTTTTTGATTTTTTTTTTGATTTTTTTTTGAAACAGAAAAAAATTTAAAAAAACCAGAGTTGCTCACGTAATTAAAAATTTTAGGGCTATCAAAATTTTTTTCTTCAATTGACGTTGGAAATTGTAAGTGGGGATTGCGAAACACCAACTTGACGGCCTTGAGACTGTATGAATGATGGTCGTCCAGGTGACCATTGACGAACGCATTCTTTTCCCCCTTGTTTTTTTTCTTTTAATATTTATCTCCTACAAAACTTTCACTTTTTTGCGTCTTAAACTATTATTTTACAATATTTTTACCCATCATTAATTTTAACGCTAGTCGGGTTCCAGGAAAAAATCAACCCCCAGGGAAACAAAAAAGTAGAAAAAAGTTATTTCATCGTGTGATGCAAACCATTTTGATCTAACAGGAACCGGAAAAGTGTTATTGTTCTCGAGAGGAAAATATATAGGGAATTTTGTGTTTATGGAACAGGGAATTTCACATACCTGTTGATTGTTTTTTTTTTTTTTTTGATAGAGAAATGGAACCCTGGGTCGTTTACCTTATTTTTTTTTTCTCGCAAATTGAAGTTTTTTGAATTTCAAGTGAGATTTAATTAGATGCCATTTATGTTCGTTACTTGGCAACCGATCGACGGTAAGTTACTTCCTGTTGTTGGAGCTTCGCGAGCCTCTTGTAAATTTCTCTACTCTAGACGATGGGAGCGACTAGTCATCTCGATTGATTGATAGTCAATAGGTGAGGCTTACGAAGCTCTTTTTTTCGTGGAACCCGTTTGGTGGGATAAAAGGGTTTCTTTTGAAAAAAATTTAAAAACATAAAAAGTAACAGGTGCGTGGATTTAATTGTTATTTTCTTATTTATGTTTATTTATATTTTTTTTTCAAAACGAGTTTGGATGAAGCAGGTGTTAAAGTTGTAATATGGCGAGGTTTCCAAGATCTCATCAGAGCAGATGAAAAGAACGATGAGATCATCTGCTTTTCTTATTTGCACCGCATAACAAAGGATTTCAATTTAATTTGTTGTTTTTCGCTTTAAAAGTTAATTGGAAACAAAGAAATTGTTAGTTATAATTATTTAGAATAGAATTGTGGTTATGTAATTGTTTCGTGGTTTGGACGGAGGAATTTAGTGATTTTTTGCTCGAAACGGGTGTGGGGGTTGGAGGGGTGCGTAAACGTTGATAAATTTTCCCAAGTTCCTGTTTGGTTGTGAGGGTAGAAGGGAAGGCCGTTGCGCGCATCACCAAGGAAACGCTGACGAAACTCGGGCAAAAGTCAATGACCTCATCCCGGATGGTTGAAAAGAAAGAAAAGGTGGTGCGGGCTCCGGGAAACTCTTGGCCCGGACTTAGGCGAGCGATTGAGGTGTGGCGTAGCGAAGCGTCCAAACATCCACGTGTTTGCCACGAGGAACTTCGCCGAATGCACGTGTTAATTGCAACCTCCTTAGAGCGAATTCGTTTGTCTAAGCGCGGGTTCTAGTCCGCATAAATCTTTAAGAAAAAATTTTTTTTTTCCAAATAAGTTTTTGATTTAATTTGATTTTTAATTTCAAAGAAGGAAAAGATTTTTTTTTCTTTGGAAGATTTGTTGTTTTTTTAAATTTTTTTTGTCAAGTGTGTGTAATGATCTCAGAACTTGTGCTAAAAAGTTCACACTGGGCTTAGGTCAGGTTAGAAGGTCGTCATTGGAAAAATTCCTTCACACATACTTAAACTTGAAGAAAAAAAATAAAGTTTACACGTGTGGCATCTTTGTCAATTTAATCTTTTTAAATTTATGCTTAGTCAGTTATTCACAAACTGCATTTAACATTACATAATGGATTAATGAGGAAATTAAATTAATTCAAAGACATTTTTTTCAAACATTCCTTAACATTTCTAAGAAAATACCATTTCCCGTTAAAATAGGTTGAATTTTTTCAATTGGGCGGTTAAAAACAAAACTTTTTTCTCATTTAAATTTACGACGTACAAATTCGTGTATTCGAAGAATTCCACTTTTTTCGCTCGCAAAATGAATTTTTTTAAGGGGAAGTTGATCATTTGTCACTTTTATCCTCATCATTTACACGGGAAAAGAGGAAGTCGGATCATATGACACTTTATTTTTTTTTTGTTGATATATTTTATCATGTTCGTTTGTAGAACTCTTTTTCTACTTACTTCCCCTTTGATGCCCATAAATGGTGTGCAGCGGCCATTATTATTTTTTCTTGCACTTCCCCGTGGCGAAAGAGTTGCGCGCTGAGGCCGTTGACCACTCGCTACCTGGAGTCCCAATAACCTAGATCCCGGACGCCACGCGGACGCGGACACAGCAAATCCCTTGCGGTCATCGCGCGGGCCGTTTCGTCACGACTGACGTCGCTCAAATGCCGTTTGCCGTATTAGGAAAACGAGGCCACGCGAGAGATGTGAAGTGCGAATAAAAATATAATAAAAATCAACTTTGAAAAATATCGTTTATATAAATTATAAAATTCGGGTTTACAAACGCGAAATGTTTATTTTATTGCGTAAAAGGGTGCGTTATTTTGGTTCTAGCACCAATTCGCAACGTAATGTAAGTTTTATCAGTTAAGTGCGTCACTTTTCAGGTGAATGACCCGCGTTCCGATGTTTGTTATGTAATTGAACATCCACAACACTTATTTGTTACTATTCCGGATTTTATTGACTCGTAAAGTTGATTACATCATCTTTATTTACTTTTTGTTTCTTTGTTTTAAGTTTTTTAAGTTTTTCGTAACAGGGAACATTCGGGTGACATCATTTCCGCATTATTTCTCTTTAATGGAAAGTAAAGAGATGCGAGTTCGCGTGTTTAGATGAAATGACTGATATTTTATCCATCGCGTGCTATCTCTTGCATTTTTTCAACTTCAGCCATAATATTTAATTGGCAAATATAAATTTACGAACAAAATCGCGTTATAATATTTGTTTACTAAGGAAATTCAACAAATAACATCAGTTGAACGTCCTCGCGAGTATTTTTATGTTTTCAACACATTGACTGACACGTCGAGTGTTTCGCAGTTAAATTTATTATTTTTCTCTCCAATTCCAACCTTTGTACGAAAAGAGATAAGATGACGAAATCTTGGTGACTCACCGTTAGTCATTTTTGGGGATAAATTAAATATAATTTATAACCCTAAATAATAAATTGTAATTAAACGTAATTGTGGGAGATAAAAGCAAAAAAACTGTTAGTTTTTTTATTGTTGTTTTTAGGTGCCTTAATCCATTATGTTTTGCGCCTTGTCCGGTCGTTCACCCTAAAGTTGTGCAGGAAAAGTTGCCCTACCGGATTGCGTCGGGTTCGGGACCCGTTTCTAAAAGAAGAGATAGATTTTCTATTTTCTTGCAGCCAGTTTTAAAAGGCTTTTTCTCCTCTTCTTTTTTCTTTCTCCCCTTTTCCATTGAATTCGGGGGGACAAGTGGAACAAGATTAAGAAATCTACTTTTCTTCAACTCGCTCAATACTAGAAAATTGTTTTACAAAGGATTTCACAGCTTTAAATCACTTTTTCACCTTTTTTAGCTTTAAAGATAACATTTTTTTTCCCAGAAAATGTTTACAGTTTATTACCTATCACTTTGATAAACTCGCTTTGTTATTGTCATAACCCTTTTTCATCTGTGTCCTATATAACTGAAAATAACTATTTGCTACTAGAAAATTGCTTTTGTTTTATGACACATTTTGATGGATGACATACTTTTCTTTTCTTTTCTTTTCCTCGAGAGTCCAAACACCTATTGTGTAACGCGGAGTTGATTGGCATTCGGGTCTGTTTAATTGGGTTTATACTTTTCTAATGAGCGATGTTTACGGAATAAACGCCGCGTTATTATTAATAATAGTTGACTAGCGAATTTATCAAACTCAGCCATCTTATTGGCCTACAAGTCAATGACCGCGGTGACTGAGAGTGAGCTACGGAAGCCCACAAGGGGTTCGTTCTTCGTGCATACTAATTGCCTCACTCTCTTTTTCATCCTGTGGCTTCCCTCAATTTCCTTAGAGGACCTGTCGGGGGAAAATAGGTATAAAAAACGGCTCATATTCCCTTCCTCATAGTTGGTTCGCTAACAATTTTTTTTTTTTTTTTTTTTTTTTACGCACAAACTTGGAAATTTATTATTTCTGCTGGTAATATGCAACCTGCGTTCATAATTTAACGTTGCTTGATTACGAATTAATTTTCATCAACTAAATTGTGCGCAGTTTTAATAAAGATGCGGTTAATGAGTCTTTTTTTAACGGCGATTTATATGGAAGTTTAAAAAAATGGCTTCTTTTATCAATTTTATTTCATTAATTTTTTTAATGCGCTGAAGTAAGACAGTTAGAATCGGTTTGAAAAATGGAGGTAAAAAACTTTTTCTTCCCATTAATCACAAATAACAATTTATTTTGGAAATTTATTTTCAACTCGTTTGAAATTTTAATTTAAAAAATTTTTATTTTTCTATTTTCAGCCCAAATCGAAATAATTCCATGTAAAGTATGTGGAGACAAGTCTTCGGGTGTCCATTATGGAGTAATTACCTGCGAAGGCTGCAAGGTAAGAATTTTCAGACACTTTGGGACAAGTTTTGCAAACGAATCCATCATTTTGATTTTTAGTAGGGGGTCCTTGGGTTATTTAACGCGGCAGTCGAGTAAATGGCCAATTTCCTATGTCGTTGAGGTGTCACATGAAACGGTTGCAAGTTTCCTCTTAAGTTGATTCTCGATCGATTAACTCGCAAACGAGGTCGTTAAGTTCGCTTTTTGTGTACATCGAGCGAGCAATTAAAAGTGCCAAACGTGTACTCGACACTTATCTCAACTCACCAATTTACACCTCAAACGCCGACTAGTTTGTGAAATTTCACTTTAACTCGAGTTGATGACGAGTTTTTCTATGCGAGATCCTCGCACCGGGCACAATGGCCGATAAAATTGATGAGACACTCACAATAAGTGTCGATTTCGATCGGGATGGGTCCGCTAAGCTCGTTCGGATCCAGCCAGACGCTTTGTTCCCTTTCAACCCGGCATTTGGGCTTCGCTGCAGCGCTTCTTTCAACTTAGAATTCGAGAAGTCGCAAATATAAAATGTGCATGGCTATAAACGACTGTGCTCAAGGTCTAAGAATAAGCAAAACCTGAAGACAATATGAGTCACAGGGAATGCACTGTTGGCTCGCACCTGACCCTACATTAATGTTGTCTTTTTTTCTTGTCACGCTACACCTGCCTCACGTATCACTCAGCTAGGACAGGTGAAAGTTTTGAATGGCCTTGCAGTAAATAAAAGAAGGAAATTTATTTGCCCAGAAATCGATGAGGAAACTCGAAGGGGTTTAATCTAATCCCCGTGTTTAGGAAGTGATTTGTATGCGTTTTCCTCTTGCAACCATTGTGTTCCGCGTCGTAGTCTTCTCGTTTTTATCTCGAGATGAGATCGCGTTTAAGTTTAATCCTCAGGGTATACATGGAGGAAACAAGCAACTATTGTTCTTCTGGTTTCGTGATTTGGTTTAAGTGTACTGTGAATTTAATTTTTTTTTTAATTTTTTTTTTTTTTTTTTTTTTTTAGGGTTTCTTCCGTCGTAGTCAGTCCAGTGTGGTAAATTACCAATGTCCTCGGCAGAAGAACTGCGTAGTTGACAGGGTTAATAGGAACAGATGTCAATACTGCAGGCTACAGAAATGCCTAGGACTGGGCATGTCCAGAGATGGTAATTTTTTAATTTTTTAAAATTAATGAAAATTTTGTTTTTCTTGAGTGTTTCAAAGGAATTCAAGTCAAAGATTACGATTACAAATTTTGACCTAATTACAAGTTAACCATAGTGGTTATTCGAGGTTGTAGACATATGACAGCCAAGGACTTTTCTTAATACACCGTGTTTCTTTCCACTAAAATTTTACCGAGGTGTATCGGGAAGGAAACGGGAGAGCCATTCAGTTTTTAATGTCATATCACAATACGAATCGTACAAATCTCAATATAATTGCTTATGGATTAAGGGTGAAGTCTGAGAAAGGAAAACCAGATTTTTCTTTATTCATTCTTAATGTTTTTTCTGGGTTTGATGGTTATGCTCTGCCTGTTTTCCGTTACCTGGAACTAAATAGAGGGAAAAGGAGTTGGTATATTTTCCCTGTGTCATGGGGCCAACTCCATTTAGTTGAGTAGACGCGATTGTTCTTTGCACTTCCGGGTTTCACTTGTGTGAGTAGTGAGTCGTTCTTATTCTTGCCGAACCGGTGGGAAAAAGAAGTCTACTATTTCTCTCCACCTTCTTCTTTTAAAACGATCACTCGAGGGATCGGATTGAAAAAGGAGGGTTAAAAAGAGGACGATGCGCAAACAAAGATATGTTTTTGAAATTGGAGATTTATTTGACACCTATTTTCGCTTTGTGCGTATTAAATTCGTCCTAATTCGCTTTCTTTTTCTCTTTCAAGCTGTAAAATTCGGGCGGATGTCTAAAAAACAGCGAGAAAAAGTGGAAGACGAAGTACGATATCACCGAGCACAGCTCCGTCCACAAACAGAGACTTCACCCGACAGTTCAGTCTACGACCAGCAGCAGCCGTCCTCATCTAATCAACATACAACATACGTCAACGGAGTGTACGTTATATTTAATTCGATAATCTTTTAATTTTATTGATTTTATTAATTCTATTTTTAGGTACACGACGTACAACGGTGACGTGAGCACGTACATACCCAACGGCAACGGATACATCCAGCAAACACAACCTCTTACATTCGAAATGGCGACGGAGTTCCAAGTGGACAGCACGACGTTTGACAGGCAGCAAATAGAACCCATTATGCCGGACACGGGTCTCCTCAATAACATAGTGCCCACAGGTAGCAGTCCAGTGCCTGTCCCTCTGTGGGAGGAGTATGCCCCTGATCTTTTGGCTCAACTCGGGGGATCCGAGGATAGCCTTCTCGATTCCTCAAACGCTCTAGAATCAAACCCACTCTTTCTTCTTTAGAATGACATTTGTAATTTTTAGATCGAACATTTTTTTTATAATTTTTTATAGTCTTTGCTTTGCATTTTTATATACTACTAATTTGCAGCTACTAAACGCATGTTTTTTTTTTTAAATTTGAATTTAAAAAAATTTTTTTTTGGTGATGCCGTAGTAGCTGCAGTAACTAACCAACTTCCTTTTCCGTTTTAATTCCCGGGCAGTATTAAATTAATCGAATATTAATCATTTTTTTTAAGTTTTATTTTCTATTTTTAAATTTTTAAATTTAGAAAATTTTTTGTTTTTTACGATTGTTTCTGGTCTTCCTCTAAATGCCTTAAAATAGGGCTACAGTCCGTTTTAATTATGTTTAAATTTTATTTAAAGAGTTTATTTTGAACGGAATTGTATTATATTTATTGAATTTTGTCAATGTTGATTTTTGTGTTGTGGGTGGAGCTTGGGTAAACTGCCACCAGATGTTGCAGCAACCTCCGCACGAATGCCATCTAACCGTAGCTTTGGCACTAATATTAACATTGTTTTCTCATTTCTTTAACGTGGTTGTAAGTGATTTTATTAATAATTTTATTTCAAATCGTTATAAATTTCAACATTGTTTGTTTTAGGTTGTATATGATTGATGTTAAAATCCCATAGTCATTAAACGGAGGGTTTTATTTATAAATTAATATTTAATAACATTATTTTATTTATATATATGCATATATAATATTAATAATATAATATTGTTTACATATAAATTAGTAGGTACAAAGATATTTTTAATAAAACCACACTTCATTGCCATTCTCAAACATGTATTTCTTATTTTTATTATTTTTTTTTATAAAAACATTTGGAAAAGTGCAGAGCGGCTGATGAAATTTCAATTTAAGGCATTTTGGAGGAAGTGTTGTATTGAAACAAAATTACTTTTCTCTTTTTTCAAATTTTTTCAAATATTTTCAATTAATTTTTTGCTGCCTTGATTTGACGATCAATTTAAATGTAGTGTTTGGACGCGTAGAGATGCAAAAATGGCAGCGTTTGAATTGTACTAATTGTTTCATGATGCCGTTCACAGAATCGTCGCCAATTTCAGACCTTTTGGCAAAAACAATTTTGGACGCGCACAATAGAACATGCTTATATACCTCGGAACACGTGATGGAAATGATGAGGAAGCAGCAAGACTTGTCCAAAGTGCTCTATTACAAAAATATGGTAAGGTTATGAGTGTGGAGATTCGTTCTGTGCTTATTGATTTCTTATTTTATTTATCAGGCCCACGAAGATTTGTGGTTGGAATGTGCAGGGAAGTTAACTGCAGTCATCCAGCAAATCATCGAGTTTGCCAAAATGGTTCCCGGCTTCATGAAACTATCTCAAGACGATCAAATAGTATTGTTGAAGTCGGGTGAGTATTGTAAAAAGTTTTGTTTTGAGATTCGTGTTGATTTAATGTGATTTTTTAGGGAGTTTCGAGTTGGCGATAGTTCGGATGAGTCGTTATTATGACTTGAACTCCAACACCGTATTATTTGGTGAGAATTTCTTACCACTAGATGCCTTCCTTACATCAGGTAAGACTTAAACTCGATTTTTTTCGACAATTTTTAATTCGATTTTCATTTCCTAGAAACGATCGAGATGAAATTGGTCACAAACTCGTTCGAATTTGCCAAGAACTTAGCAGAGCTTAAACTCACGGAGATGGAATTGGCTCTGTATTCAGCATTTGTACTGCTTTCACCGGGTACTGAGTTAATTTATCGACTAATTGCAATTAGTTAACTTAATTTACTCTTTTACTTCGCAGAGAGACCAGGCCTGAAGGGAATAGTGGAGATCCAGCGACACAATTATGCGGTTCTCAAGGCACTTAAATCAGAGCTGAACAGGACGCACAAACTGCCCTTTAAGGGCGACGTGATGGTGTTCGATACACTGATGGCGCGGTTACAAGAATTGCGCGATCTCAGCACTTACCACATGGAGTCGCTCACTCAGTTCAAGCGCTCGCAGCCTCATCTTGAATTTCCCCCGCTGCACAAAGAACTATTCTCCGCAGACAATTAATAACTGAGTCCGAAGTAAACTTGACACGAGCGAGTTGAAATGCACTGTCACTTGGGACGAGAGTTTACCCAGTGGACAGGATCAAATTTTTATGGAACGGAAACAGAACCGAGAATGCGCCTTGAATGATTTGCATCTTACAAGATTATTCCATGCTGCACTGAATGGAAAAAGACAAAATGTTTTATTCTTTTTGTTTCTTTAACAAAGAATTTATTATGGTACAAATTTTTACTCATTGAGCTGCCATCTTTTTTTTTTTAAACAGAAAGGACTAAAATAAGTAAAGAAAAGTCTTATTTATACATTCAATCAATCATTCCAGGAGATTTTATAAATTTCTACTATTTTTTGCTGATTTAAACTGTTGAATTTCTTTCTCTTTTGCTTTGGTTGATTGACTGCATAAATCTCGGTTTTTAACTCTGAATTTTAACCAATTTGCATTTATTAAACACTGGCAGTTATATTTTTCCTCATTTTCTGTGCAGCCTATTCTACTTAACGTGTGAGCTTGCGTCGGTAGTGGAGAAACAGAGTCAGAATGAAGGATTTGCCGATAAATGGTTGTGGGTTGTATCGTGCTATTGTGATGTAGTGAAGGGAACTGTCATAAAGGTGCGTCAAATAACTTCTTTATAAATAAGCTTATGTATAATATATAAATATTCAAAGTCCAAAAATCATTTTTGGTATAGTTTTAACTTGTCACACTATTAATCCGTCATGAACCAATTCTTCTTGTTATTATTATTATTATTATTATTTTTTAAATTTTGTTTTGAAAATAGATATACAGTGAGATATTATTTGAATGTTCTCAATTCAACAGAAAATTTTCGTTTTAAATAAAGAAAGGGTGCATTCATTTTTGCCAGTAGTTATCAGCAAATGATGTCATTAATGTTATCATTGCTGCTGGTTAGCAATTCATGTGTTACATTATAATTATGTTATTATGTTTTGTAACCATTTGGGTGTAAGGTGGTGACTTATTATTATTATAATTATTTTTTGGCACTACTTCCTCTGTTTGAGGATTCTTTGATATTTATGGTTAAAAGTAATATAAAAAAAATTTTTTACTGATATTTTTTGTAAAGAAGATAATGGTGGACGAGATTTGTTAAGAAAAAAATGTTTTCGTGTTTTCTCACACTTATGTTTATATGAATTTATTAAAAATGGATTGGTTAATTTTAAAAGATTTTTTTTTTCCTTTTTGTTTTGTTGTTTTTGTTGGGGGAATTTTAAATTTTAGTGTGACTTAGGTATAACAATCTTGATCTCAAGTTGATGCACAATTTCAACCCTTTCCATTTCTCAAAATGCATGTGCTTGAAAGCAAACAAAACAATTTGATGGACACGTTTGATTGGTTAAAGGAAAACAAAAGGGATGAAGGATTAGAATTTTATAAAATGAACTCTAGCCTTAATCGAAAAAAAACCTCTTCTTGCACTTTTTTCTCGTGAATAGTGATGGTATTTTCCACTAATGGATATATTTTAATATTAGAAGAATTACACTTGTTGAATGAAATATATCCTGTGATTTGATTACACCTGCCCATAAAAAAACTAAAAACAAAAACAGTATTTTTCAAACTTGATAAAAAAGTTTTCATTTTCAAAGAAATGTGGATGGACAAAGATTATTTTAGTCATTTTTAAATTATTATAACGTAGTAATTTAGTGTCATACATTCAATTTCCCATGACAGCAAGACATTATTTGTTTCTGTTGAAAATAAGTGAAATATTTCTGTGAAATTGAGATGTAGGCTATGTTAATCTTTGTTTACGTTGAAACTTTTCACAAAATTGCTTTCATTCTGTCTCCAGTGGTGCCTAGTGTCTATTTTTCCTATCATTGTAATAGATCTAACTCTGTGTATTTTCTTCTACAAAAAAATGATAAGATGTCTTATCAACTAAAATTTGAAAGGATAAATTTTATATATGATGTGGCATGAAATGAGTTTGGATTTATGTATTGGATAGGGCCAGTAAGTATAACTAAGGGGGGGAATTACATTTGTATTGTAGTTGATGTTAAAATTAGTTTTTTTCTGACCAAATATTTTCACAACACATGATATTGATGTTTGTTACTTTAAAAATGCGTTTTGATGATAATATTTGGTTGAAAAAAAGAAAAGTATGAAAAACTTCCTGTGTAGTTGCTGGCCAATATCTGAATTGCCTTAAATCTCAGGTTAGCTGTAACTTTGTTCTTTTTTTAATTTAAAAAGTATAAAAAAGAAAAATTAAACCTAAATAATTGCCTTTGAAAATAACGAAATCAAATAACTAATTCCTACGAGAGAAAAATAAATATTTGGTTTTCAATTTGTTATGTATTTATCTTACAAAATCGAAATGGGTAGTGGGTTTTTGATTTGTGCAGATTATTGTGTTAAATTTTTTGTTGTACGAATATTTGGCAAAGATTTAATTGGTGTAACCATATGTACTATTCAAACAAGTGTAAGTTTAGCTGTACATTTTTTAAAATGTTCTTTTTCATGATTATTTGAATGTTTTGCATAGTGTTATAAGATATAGGGAATGGAAATGAATTCATTGGGACTTTTTTATTTTGTCTTTTTCTTTCTTCAGCTTTTGTTATTTTTGTTTTTACTTTTGTTTCATCACCTCACGTGAACATCAGGAGCAAAACGTGGTTGTGCAAAGTACGACATTAAGTATCAATTTCTTCTCGTGTTGGATTTTTATTTTCTTTTATTCATCACAGCATATTTATGTAAATATTAATTATTGATTTAATTTTTATTATTATTATTATTATTTTGTAATTTGGGTGATAATTAGTGGAGGTAAAATTAATACTTTTTATTTGAAAAAAAAATCGACTCTTCAAAAAATATTTATTATTTTTACAACACCTCCCACTTGTTTGAAAAACAAGTGAAACTTCAGTGGATGTTCATTACGTTTTTAAGCGTTCTGAAACGAAAGTAAGTGTGTATTCTTGAGCTCAGATGTTTTATCTGACCAGCTGTTTGGATTTTAACACAATGAGAATTTTATTTTTGGACAAATCTTATTTGTCGGTATCATCAGCAATAAACTTGGAAATCTTTTCTGTTTTGCTCTACTATTTTCTGCTAGCATTAAAAACAAAGAAAAAGAAAGCGTTTCGAAGTTTTAACTTTATTTCCTTTTACTTTGTACAATAAAAGTTTTATTTTATCTTCACATTTGAAACAGTGAACTGTAATTAATTTTATTAATAAATTTAAAAAAATGATTGGGTGGTTTCCATTGTAATGATCACATTTGGATATCCGCGCGTCGAACGAAGTTGCAGTTGTTACGAGCCATTACAATGGCTGAAATCAAACCAAGAAGTAATGGTAAATAAATATATTTTAGAAGGCTCAGTACAATTCAAGGGGTAGGGGTACACCATGGTGTACCCCATGGTGTACCCCAAAATGCCCTAAAATAC
>JAQIXT010000579.1:0-29853 GCA_034700445.1 Stenotaenia linearis | reverse complement strand
AAATTTAAGAAAAATTTGCAAAAATTTAAGAAAAATTTGCAAAAATTTAAGAAAAATTTGCAAAAATTTAAGAAAAAATTGCAAAAATTTAAGAAAAATTTGCAAAAATTTAAGAAAAGTTGCAAAAATTTGAGATCAAACTAGAAATTCAGTAGAAATTGTATTTTTCCAATAGAAATTGACCGAAAATCGAATAGAAGTCACAGCTTACAATGTCTACCGAATTACTTAACTATCCACTAAACCACGAAAGTGTGATTAAACGTTATTTACACAATGTAAATGAAAAGTTCAAACAACATTAAAATGTCATTTAAAAACATTATTTCAACACTTAACGTTAAATTAACATTTATATTACATTGATTTAACATTATAAAAAAAGTTAAATATAAACAATTAAACAACAGTAGATTCAACATTAAGTGTTGAAATAATGTTTTATTAAATGACATTTTTAACATTGACTCAACATATCTATGTTGTAAAATTAACATTTGATCAACATTGAAACAACATTAACTGGTTTATGGGTACTAAGAGACTTTGGTTTCCGGAAACTTTGAACGGATTAACAAACTTCCGGATAAATGAATTCTCCATCCTTATCACTTATCTCTGTACACATTTCTTAAATAGTTGCAGATAGATCCAAGACATTTGGCTTTAATTGTTTTAGAATTGTTAAACTAGAGTATATATTGTTGGATGTGATATTTTCATTTTTACTGCCATTCTTTCACACTTGGATGCAATCTCATCAGCATCACTGTTTTGAACTATTCAGACATTTTTTCCATCCTTACATACTTGACTGCTCAAAGGCATTATGGGTTATTAGACTTGATTCATTGGTATGAATGATTTTGATACAATATTTTTGTTTATTTAATTTTTGAACTGTGAACTTGAACTGATTAACAAATTCCTGGATATAATTTCGATAAACATTTTAATAATTTTGTTTATTATGTATTTATCAATGGCAAGTTGGTTTACGCAAGATTTACAACCGATTATAAACAAAATTTATCAAATTCATTCTCTATAAATCTCTATTTTTACCAGTTACAGCTTTGTTGCACCTCTTCTTCAAGTGCCATTTGATAATTCCATCAAATGAAGTAACAAAGGGTTAACTAGACATTCAGTCCTATCTTAAAACCCATCTGTATTCAGCGTCGCCAAGCACTGTAACATTCATCAAGGTTACATGCGGGAAAAGCCATTTAACCTTTCATTTCTTCATTCAACGGAATAATTCAAAAACATTTTGCAAAACTTACTGAAAAGTGTCGAATCTCATTATAACGAATACCGGTACAACAAAAATCTCGTTAAAACAAAATTTCTTCAGATTCCCAACATAATCGAATCCTTTATAATCAATCTCATTATAACGATTGTATCGCTCATCAAACGTCGGCCAATGGAGAGCCGAGAAACGTTTGAGTTGGACCAATCACGTTAGCAATGAAGTCTGGGTAGGAGAAACTTACACTGATTATACCATTCATCAAACGTCGGCCAATCGGAAGCCGAGAAATGTTTGAATTGACCAATCAAACCTACGCTGATAATACAGGATTATTGCGATAATACAAATGTATTGTCAGTGGCCAACTTTAGACGTTTGATTCGTGGTATAATCAGCCGAATACCACTCGTGAACGGGAAATTCTCTCATAATTTTTCCGAGTTCTCCACGTGAGTTATCATGCTAGAGCTGGCCGTTATCTCGATAATCTTCTGTTCACTCGTGGTATTATAAGTGATAATCTTCTGTTCACGTGATGTTATAAGTGATATTTTCGTTATAACAAAGGATTTTCTGGTCCATCGAGGTTCGTTGTAACAAGATTCTACCTGTAACATAAATTTTTTTAACTTAGTGCTATACTATATCATATATTTTTAAGTTTCTTCGATTTAAAATTCTTCATTTCATTTTAATCTTTTGTCGCTGACACACCGCATTCATCCTTTATAACCACTGATCTCTATACACAACTGGATAGGGCTTAGGCATTATGGATAGTCAGCTACCAGCCACCATATTGGTAAGGGCAAAAGCATAGTTTCCATTAAAAGCTCACTTTTTATTGCACTTTTCAATAAATATAAAGCTTAGTCGAAAAGCTTAAGTCAAAATGAAAAATTTTGCAGATCAAAACATACACGTTAAACAAGCGTAAAAAACCTTAGATAAAATAAATATAAAAGAATTTTAAATGAAAATAATCCAAATAAATTGTTTATTATCTTAATTATTTCAAATTAAGTGTTTTTAACAATTAAAATGCTTTAATTAAAACTTATTTTAGCAGTGATTATGGCATAATGGTTAGCTAACATGCTATTAGTTGCTGTCATCCAGCAGCTATATTGATAGGAGCAAAATTGTTATATACACAAGTGTACTGGAAGTCCTATCCAGTTGTTTATAGACATCAGACTTACCTATACCTTACACAGCTTGCCATTTTCTCCTCCCTAATTGAAACAAACTAATTTCATAATTGAATTTCCCAAACACCACAAAAAAAAGCCAATTTGACAGGATGCACATTTTGCCCTTGTTATTCAATTACAGATTCCTTCCACTAATCCCTTGATTTACCTGATTTCCACTCCATAGCAATTTATCTTTAATTAGAGTCACTGACCACCTGCCTCTTTTCCAGCACTTCACATTTTTTTCCTCAATTTATTATGACCTCAGTCTGATGTTTTATTTTTACCAAATTAAACTGTCCTTAAACAATACAAAAAATAGGGAAAAAATCATTTAATTGTATCAACCCAGTTTGCAATGGGATGACCGGAAGTCAGAAAAAATGGCGGATTACCATTAGAGGAAAAAACACTAAATCTTTTATAAAGGTTAAACATCTGGAGTAAAAAGATGCACAAATTCAACAATGGATTTTAATGAACTGCTGAAAGGTTGACCAGCAGGGGGGGTCATTGAAAATTACAGGTTGTAATTGAATTTGGGTAATTGAATGGTCAGTTTTGAGTTTTTGAATCTTTTTCTCTGTTTGATGACCTAGTGGTGTTGGGTGAGGTTTTAATTAAGTGTTGTGTGTTGTTGAATACGTGATGATATGTCATTTGTGCGTTGTGTGTGAGTGATGGCGAGTGTCGAAACTTTTAAGTGTTGCTCAAGAGTTTTAACAGTTATGGATGTTTGTGTTTGGGAGTTGGATTTGTTTGGCAAGGTCAAGTTGGTGTTTTTTTAAGAGAGTTTGGTTTGTTTTGTTTGGTGGTGTGAGTGGAAATAGGTACTGTATTTCATCGATTCTAAGACGCCATCGATTGTAAGACGCACCCCAACTTACAGATTAATAAAATTTAGGGAAAAAACGCTAATTTCCATTGTTATATGCATCGAATCTAAGACGCACCTCCAATTTTGAAGTCATCATCATGTCAAAAAAGTGCGTCTTAGAATCAATGAAATACAGTCGGACCCGCTTATATAGCATCAATCAAGGGACCGGGCTTAAATTGACGCTATAAGCGGGTTGACGCTACAAGCGAATCCGCTTACAGCGTCAAAGTGTTGGCCGGACCGCACCAAACGTGACGCTATAAGCGGGCTGACGCTATAGCCGAGGTCGCTACTGGCGGGTCCGACTGTATACGATAATCGGTTATCGTGCGGTTAAGTTACTGTAACTTAGTTACTTTTTGTAGAAACTTTAAGTTGCATTTTTTAAAAAGTAACTTTTAACTGAACTTAGTTACTTTTTTTTAAAAAATAACTACACCAAACCCACTCAAGTTACATCGATTACTTTTTTATTAGGCGAGCTAAACTAACCAACCTGAATTTTTATTATCAGTTGTTTTTGAAAAAGAACAGTAGTTTGTTCATGTAAAAATATGAGTTTATTTAACAATAAAAAAAATTAAGTTACTGTAAAAAAAAAAAGTAACTTAATTAACTTCTATAATTAAACCAAACTTTTCCATCCGTTTAAAGCTTGTTTGTCATTTTCAACATCAGTTGCAATATAAACTGCAATTGAAAGTGATGTAAATAAGCATAAAACTTGAGAAAAAGTTATTTTAGTTTAATTTTTGAATGGAGCTAATATTTTGTCACGTTTTTGTCTTTTTTCCAATTGGTTCTATTTTTGTTTGTGGTATATGTCACGTATGGCTATTGTAGCTGCTCGTTAAGTACCTAACCACTTATCTATCTACCCACCTACCGTAACTTTTGTCAATTCACTTTCGGCCATGTCATAAATATTTTTTTGTTTAAACGCATCCTGTATTCAAGGGCGGGCTTTAATCGATAAAGTACAGTAGCCGTTTACCGGGTAAACTTTACCCACAGACTCTTTTGGTCACTGAAGGTCTAAAACCATTTAATGCAGGCTTGAAAAAGTAGTGTTTTGAATGTACCATTATAGAATTGATTTTAGGAAATAATTATTTTTTTTAAAACTGTTTTAGATGTTTGGTTACTTTTAGGTGTGGTTTAGATATTTCTTTTGGTTTCAATGTTTTAATTAAGTTTTGTTTAGGTTTTATAAATTTTTTATCTAAAATTGTGAGTAAAACAATTGTAAACTGTTGTTTTTAAGCTGTTTTAAAGTCAAATTGTTTAATTTACAGCTGTTTTAGCCATGAATTAATCTGTAAATTGAGTTATTTTAACCACAAACTACTTACTTTACTTATCTCAACACTTTTCAATCACAAAAACAACCTCCAAACATTTATTTTCACAACAACAAACACAAAAACACAAAGCAAAACAACCTCAAACCCATTACAATCAAACTCCTCTCATCCAAACTCATAAATCACACACCCCCACAACCCCACGCCAACAACAAAATCCACCACTCCAACAACATCAACCACAACACACAACAAACAACCTTTAAGTCCATTTTTTACAACCACATTTTACTCCTAACCTTAGGCCTTTCCCATGGACATTTGATCAATTGCAAAATAGTAAACAACTGATAATAAAAAATCCAAAAAAAAATTCAAAAAATTCTCAAAAAACTTAACTTATCAACAAAACCAACAAATTTTTATCAAAAATATCAATTTTAGCAATTTCGCCTTAAATTTAATCCTTTTATCACAACATTGAGGTGCAAATCTTTTTGCTCAAGTGTGAAACAAAACAGGAGGAGGAAATTTCTCATGCCACTGCCTTAAAGTAATAGTAAAAAACACCCATTAAACACCAGGTGAACTGTTTGTGAATAAATTAGCAGAGAATTAAAAATTAATGTGCAAGAAATGAAGTAACTCAATATTTGCCAGGTAAAAGGTGAATATCTTAACCAGACCTGGTTTTTTTTAATTAAACTAGGTCTGGTTTATAGATTTTCAAGTATTTTGAGTTATAGGGGAAATTAAATGTAATTATGGTGTAAAATTAGCTGCCTGTAACCGGATGTTTGATTTTTCCTTGTTGACTGATGCATAATTTGCGATTTGGTAAAAAATGGAGTAATTACTTCATTTGGCTCGATGATTAAGTTGGGTGGGAATATACACCGTAATGTCATTTAATTTCATGTTTGGTAGGTATTTACCTTGTAGTTTGTGGGGAGTGTAATTAGATTTATCATTTATCGAAATTTGGAGCGAATCGGCGCCGTATTTGCATCGCAGTCTGTGGGTTTTGAAAGAAGTAAATGTAATTAGTGATTATGTGAGGATTATTTGGTGCTTATGACATTTACCGAATTTTTTTGAGGTTTTTTTACGAGGTTTTTTTACGAGGTTTTTGCCATTCGTGTTGTAACTGCGGGATTATCGCGTTATTTGCATCGCAGTCTAAAATTTTGGTAAAGTAATGAATATTTGTAACGTTTAATTAATTTTTCTAATGTTTATCGAACACTTACCGAATTCTAATTCATATTTTTGAGGGGTTTTGTTGAGTTTTTAGCGCAGTCGTGCTGCTATTTGTATTAAACTGAGGGATTACTGCCCATATTCACATCGCAATCTAAGAAAAGATTGAAGAATATAAATATAGAATAATATCGCAACATTAATTTAACATTTCGAACATTCACCAATCATTTTTTATTGATTTTTAACGCGATTTTCCACGATTTTCACAACCGACGCGCAGCCATTTGTATTATCGCCGCGGGATCACCATCCCAAAAAATATATTCCCAATCTCAAATTAAAACTGATTTTCTTTATTAAAAACAAGAACAAACCAGGAAGAAAATTCTAAACCCTTTTTTTTTTTAAAGAATAAAAAAAGAAACGTGTAAATAATTGCATTCGCTGCGGTATTTGGTAGCAACTCCGCCTACTGTTGATATCCCAAACTCACGCAATGTTTTTTACTACCATTTAGGCCTATTTTATTAATTTTTAATATTAAATTTGATGAAATTAAATAATAATTTGTAATTAATAAATCCAATTTTCCGTATCAATGCACGTGATATTTAACATTTGATTTTCTTAATGGCTAATAAACGTCAATCTCGTTATTTATAGAAAAAATGGCGATTTTTATTTTCTAAAGTTGTTTATAAACTTAAATAAGAACTCCACGTGCAGATAAGTTGTTAATTTCTCGGTTTTATTGATGCAGGATCAGTTTAAGACGTTGAAATCCAACAAATCCTCTTGTGTAATCTTTAATTGGTCAATTTCAATATTTCGGTTTCTCTTTTTAAGTCTGAGACATCTATGACGTCATTTCCATGACGACTGAAGTATTGGTAGTAATTTTTAGAGATAAGAAAGTAGAAAAATAAAAACAGTTGTAGTTGACATTGTAATGTAAATAATAGATGTTTTGGGAATATTTTCATGGGTTTTTTTTGCATTTGTTGGTTTTTTTTCTTCATGAAATTTGGGTGTTTTGAGGTTTTTGGCTCTAAAAATCTAATTTTTCATTTTTTTTTTATTTAAATGTTTCAATTTTTTCTGTTTTTGAAAATTAAGTTTTGCGTTTTAATGTTGTTTTCTGATTTTTTTTAATGTATTTTATTTTCACTTTTTTCTACATTTTCCACTTATATACACTATTTTCCCCATTTATAAATGTTTTCTCATCATTTTCTCATCATTTTTCTCAGTATTCTTTACTATTTTTCCACATTTTTTTGTAATTTTTCATTAATTTCCAGTTTTATTTACATTTTTCACATTTTTATACAGTTTTCCCATTCATTTCCACTTTTTACTTAGTTTTCTCAATTTTTTTTACTCTCTATTCATCACTTTTCACCATTTTCCACACTTTTTCATCACTTTCCAACATTTCCCCCCACATTTTCCATCCCTTTCCAGCATTTTTCACATCTTTTTCATTACTTGTCAACATTTACCACAATTTTTCATAATTTCACAACATTTTCCACACTTTTCCATCACTTTTCAACACTTTCCACACTTTTCCCATCACTTTCCACCATTTTCCACACATTTTTCAACACTTTCCACAACTCTCAACACTTCCATCACTTTCCACATTCCAAAAACAACACTCTCTCCACCATTCCCAACATTCATCACTCCACAACACAATCCCATCAAACAAAACCCAACTTTACTCGGCCCCAACCTCCAAACCTCAAACCAGTTGCACACCGGGAAATTCCATCAACTTGACACTCGACATGATAAAATAATTCCTCCATTTTTTACAATCCACACTTGAAAAAGATGGATTATTCGTCCGCCATCTTTCCCACCAATTTATTCTTCACCACACTTCGCTCAACTTCACTCCTATCACCTGCCTGTCACTCACTTAAATATCATTTCTATTGTTGCATCGCGTCCATTCCACATTATTACGTCACTCACAGCACAAAACTCAACAACATTCTTTCCCAGAATCCCCCAGAGCTAAAATATCAATAATTTTATTGTAGCAATCATAAAATTCAATCCTTTAAGTACAAAACGCAGCAAGCATACCCTGACCAACCAGATCCGTTCAGGCCTGGCCCTTCGTCTCCCGTTACGAACTGAAGGCCGTGTTGTGTCCCGTCCGTTGTAACGTTAAACCGAGCGAGAAATATAACGCTAACGGTTTCACCTATGAACCGGGATCTCGTGGAACCCATTTCCAGCTTAAATGATTTCTCCGTAAACAGATTTTTAAATGAAAAGTGATTTTTATGCGTTAAAGACGATGAGGTTTTTTGTTGAGATTTGCAAAAAAAATTGTAGGGGGTTGGGAATGATGTTTGGGAAAATATTGTTGGGGGTAAATGAAAGGTCTTGAAGAGCTGAATCAGAATAGTATAAGGTTTGTGGGTCGGGGGTGTGTGCAACAGTGCGAAAATGGTGGTTGAAAGTCGGGAGTTGTTGTCGTTCTCGATTTGGAGATGTATTTTTAAATAATTGTGGATGGTTGGGAATAACGTTTAGAAAAATGTTGTTGGTGCTAAATGAAAGGTCTTGAAGAGCTGATTCAGATGAGGATAAGGTTTATAGGGTTTAAGTGTGTGCAACAATGCGAATTTTGCATTTGAAAGTTGGTTGTAGATTAGTGGGAAAATTTTTTGCGCGTTCAGATAAATTAAATTAAAGAAATTGCAGGTGTTTATGATGTTGCAAAGTAGGATTGTTATGGCTCAAATGAAAGCTGTTGATGAGCTGAATCCGAATTTGTTTGGTTTAGGGGTCAAAACTCGAAAGTATGTGCAACAATGCGAAAAGAGCGTTTGAAAATTGAGACTGCGATGTTTAGATTGAAAAATGTAAAAAAAAATAAAGAAAACCTATAAATAACCTTCAAAAAACTAAAATTTAAAAAGAAAACAACAAAAAACAGTCAACTAACTTCAAAAAAAACTCAAAAACATGTGACAAAATGGATTTCCGGAAGTATGGCTCATCAAAGTAATCAAAATCACACGTTCCAAACTTTCAAATGCAATTTTCGCACTGTTGCACTAATTTTAGACCCACAAACCTACATCGATTTAGATTCAGCTCGTCGAGAGCTTTCATTTGATGTATAACAACATATAAATCCACTCGTTTTTGTTTACTTTAAAATTAAAAATATAAAAAAACGTCGCGACCTGACAAACGACGGCTTTGATCCAGTATCATGGCGGCGCGCTGTTCTGGGATTCCGAGAACAATTGTCGACAAATGCCCAGAGATTTTATGGGTTTTTGAAATGAAATAAGAGACAAAGTTTGTTTCGGTAGCAGGAAACTCTACCCTTTGATTTTCTTAGTAAATTTGAGATGAGACCTGTCTGGTTGTTTGTTATGAAGCAGACAGGACAATTTCAGATCTGAAAAAAATAAACCTTGAAGTTTAAGTGAATTTAGATGTGAAAATTAAGCAAAGTTTTGTTGTATTTTAATCAAATTTGTAAAAAATTAGTTTTGTTTGTGGAGTTCTTTTAAAATATGAAATTTGACTAAAATTTGCAGATTTGTGGGAAAATCTTTTAGGAAATGTAGAAAAGTTAAAATTTTTAGGAATTTTAATTGTTTTTGTAATGTGTGTGATTTTTATAATGTAAATGCAGTTTTTATAGTTGAAATTGCTTTAATTTCTAAGAAAACTCATTATTAAATCCATAAAAACAGAAAATCTAACATAAAAATCACAAAACTCACCGTAAAACATTAAATTCCATGAAACTATTCACAAAACTCACGAAATTACAACAACAACAAAAAAATGAAACTCATCACAAAATCGACAATAATTCCTAAAGCTCATCAGAAATTTCACAAATATGTCATAAATACCACAAAATTCATAACAAAACTAATAAAATTACTCACAAAAACCACAAAAACATCACAAAATTACTCAAAAACCACAAAAACTCATCATAAAATTCCTCAAAAATCACAAAACCAACAAAATCTCCCCCCAAAACCACAAAATAACTCAAAAACCACTAAAAATCATCAAAATTCACAAAAAAACCCACAAAACATCACAAAACCAACCAAAAAAAATCACAAAACCAACATAATCTCCCAAAAATAACAACAAAATTACTCAAAAACCAGTAAAACTGATCACAAAACCCAAAAAATTAATCAAATAAACCCCCAAAACATCACAAAACCCCAAAAATTCACCAAGAAACCCATGAAACCACCCAAAAAAACCCACAAAAACATCACAAAACCTCACAAAACCTACAAAAAAACCCACCACAAAACCACCCTTCACACCCAAAACCCCTCACAAACCCCCAAAACCCCCCAAACCCCACACCAAACTCCTCAAACAACCCCCTCCCACCCCACCACATCATAATCGCATTCACCCCAAACCCGGAAACAAACCCAACTCATTTTTCCTCCTTATCTTTTATGTAAACAACAATACCATTGATTTGAAACACTATACACTAAAAAACACCACTCAATACTACTCCCAAAACAACACAACACACCCTCCACGTTGAATTTCAAGGTCGGCGGCCATTTCTGTTTCCTCATTGCAATCTGAGCGAAGGGTGTCGTGAGAAAGATGAGATCTAATTGATAGGATTAAGTGATATACGCTTGGAATCTCGCGCACTAATTAAAACAATGCTAGTAGCCGCGGCTTGTGACGTCACTTGTCTGTTTACATTTGGCCTGACGTGCAATGAACGCTCCACCTGATGGGAAAGACACGACGCATCCGCTCACCTGTACGTGGGAAGATCCCCAGGCGGGATGATGATACGAGGCGAATGCCCGGATGCATAACGAGGAGCTGATATTGTACGGGAGCTCATGTGGAACGTGGTTTTAACGGTTTTTGTCGAGGGTGGGGGAGGAGGGTGGTGAATGGGGTTTGTTGCGTGGGGTTTTGGTTTTTTTTAGGGTTGGGGTTGTTTTAGAACTGTTTTATGTGAGTTTGTTTGTTTTCAAAGGATTTTATTGAGTTTTGTTTGTTTTGTAAGGGTTTTTATTACATTTGTAGTTTTTTTATTCATAAACGTTTATGGGTTTTTGGTGTTTTGTGAGGTTTTTGAGAGTTTTATGTGAGTTTTAGTTGGTTTACAAAGGTTTTGTGAGGTTTTTGGTTGGTTTTGGAGGATTTTATGTAAGATTTTGTTTGTTTTCTACATTTTTTAAAATTGTTTTGGGTTGTCTTTTAAGAGTTTTCGTTTTTTTTATAAAGTTTTTTGGTTGTTTTGTGAGGTTTTGGTTTGTTTTTAAAGGTTTTTAAAGGATTGTGGTTGATTTACTATAAGGGTTTTATAAGTTGTATTTTTAAATATTGCACAAGTATGAGAGTTGTTTGTTCATTTAAAGTTTTTGGTTGTTTTTATGAAGTTTTTGTTTGATTTTTTTTTGTTTTTAAGCATTATATGAGATTTTTGTTTGTTTTTATTCAAATTTTTTTTGGCTGTTTTTGCTTATTTTCAATGGTTATGTAAGATTTTTGTTTGTTTTTAAGGGTTTTACGAGTTTAGTTAATTTTTCTTAAAAAACATTTCAAGGATTTTGGTGGTTTTTCAAAGTTTTTAATTGCTTTTGATTGTTTTTAGAGGTTTATAGTTGTTTCACAAAACTAAAACCAAAACCCTACAATCCCTTAAACCACAAATTTCATGTATTTTTCAAGTGTTTTGTAGAATTTTTGTTTTAAGAGCATTAGACATGCAAAGTCGTTCTTACCAGAAAGGAATTTAGAAGTAGTTTCATTGGTCTGATAAAGTGGTTTGCTGCTATTTAGGCATCAGCTTTGGTTTATCTACTCTTTCGAACATCTTAAAGAATTTATAAATCAAAACAACACATTCAAAACCAAACCACAACCAAAAACTAACCTTCAGACACAACCACTTCCAAACCAACAACTTAATACCCCAATAAACAACCAAAACAATTACCAAACTACAAACTCAATGCAATCTAAACCAGAATCCCAAACCACTCTCCAACCAAACATCTTTTTAACTACGTAAAGATATATGCATGTCAATAGGACTGATTAACCATTACTTATAATATAATCTACTATTAATTCCTTTTCTTTAATAATAATAATGTGAAGGACTTAATTTTTTTTATTATCCACCATCAATGCGTCGGCATGCAAGGTTCTGACACCGATAAATTATGACCAGGCCCATAATTCCGTGCGTCCACTCCCCCTCCCTCCCTCTACATATGCAATACCTGGCTGACCTCGTTCTAATGTGACCAGGTACAAAACTCTTATTAAATATTTCATTTAAACCCGTTAAAAAAATTTGAATTAATAACGGATTTGAAATTATAAAAAATCAAATTTGGAAATATTTCGGTGTTTTTGATCTCGGAATTGTTTTTCATTTGATTTTGAAATTTAGATATTTATTGCTTTTTTTTGAAGGTATTTTTACGTATGGGTTTGGTATAAAAAGTGGTTTTTGGAGGTTTTTTTTGGGGTTGGTGATAGTCGAAATTGTAGTTTGAATGGTTTGTTTGTTGTGGTTTAGAAGGGGTAGTTGAGTTTTTGTGGTTAGGCTTATTTTGTAAAAAGTTAATTTTGAGTTTATGAGTTCACTAAATTTGTTTTTTTGGTTTGAATTAATATTTTTCTCCTAAAATGTGTTAAAATTGGTCTAAAAGATGTGAAAATAGGTCTAAAAGACATGTGAAAATAGGTCTAAAAGATGTGAAAATAGGTCTAAAATGTACAAAAATGAGTCTAAAAGATGTGAAAATAGGTCTAAAATGTACAAAAATGAGTCTAAAATGTGTAAAAATTGGTTTAAACATTGTAATAATTGCTAAAGCATTTGAAAATTGTCTAAAATATGTAAAAATTTGTCTAAAACATGTAAAAATTTGTCTAAAACATGAGAAAATTTTTCTAAAAAGCATAAAAATGTATCTAAAACATTTACAAATTAATTTAAAATGTGTAAAAATTGATCTAAAAATTACCAACTTGGTCTAAACTAGCCTTTTATTCAATATTTTTCTTCTTAACTTAAATTTTCCTGCAAGAAATAAGTTAATTTATAAAGATATCACTAAAGATTACTTTTCTTAAAGAGAAAAAATGTAAATTCTGCAGCCAAGCATGAAAAGTCTGTCATCATTCATTTCATAATGTTTTTCTCTGAACAAATTCCCCTTCTGACACTGAGCCAACTTTTTTCATTGCTTACTCATGCCCTGCAGGAAGTCAACCAGGCGTGAACAATCAATCAAATCACTTGAAACTTACTTAAACCAAAAACCACGCAATAAAATGCTAACTTTTTCAACTATAATAATTTCTGTTTATTATGCTAATTGCTACATCAATACATCTATAACCATTTTCTCAATTGTTCTTCTTTCTCCAGGTAAAAAATGGCGGTCTCTATCCCCATCCGACCGACGTCCTTTCGTCGAAGAAGCCGAGCGACTTCGGGTGCAGCATATGCAAGAACATCCGAACTACAAATACCGTCCACGCAGACGTAAACACAACAAAAGAGGAGGAAGAAGAGGAGAAGGAGTCCTTGGAAGACCATTGTCATCGTCACCTCAGAGTTGTCCACCAATGCCTATGGGAACGTATTCGATGAACAACGGCTACAAGATTGGTCCGCTGCAGCCGTTCTGCGGTCTCCAGACTCCGGAAGCAAGTCCTCATGGCAGTCCAGAGCCAGATGGTCCAGTGATGATGGAAACAAAGCTAGACTACAGCAACAATGAGCACATGAATGCACCAAATGTGTCTTTAGATCATGTCACTTCTTTGCCTACACCAGAAATGTCACCGATGGACCCGGAGAAGGAAGGCTTCAATTTCACACATGAAGATGGAGTGTCACAGTTGATAAACAGGTGGGCTTTAAAATTGAATAGTAATAACTGGTTTGTGTAGGAAATTGCACATTCCTTTCCAATTTCATCTCCTTACTTCTTGTAAGGGAATTGCAATCAAGTGACATAGTAGGATGTCTTATTATCATTATGTGAGCACTACTCTGTGGTTTGCAATCACTTTAATGAGTACAAAAAATGCCAAGCCTTGGGCCTGAATTTTATGATCTTTTACTAATGATAGTTTGATGGACAAATCTGTGTTTATGGTTAAATGGGTTGATTCAGTGATAAAAAAAACTTTATAGAATATTTATGTCTTTAGCAAATAATACAAATATAAATTGTGGAATAAAACAATTAATTTTTGTGGTTAATCAACTGAAAATTTTGCTAATGGAGTCTCCATAGCTGCTGGCTTATCAATTATTGACCAGATGAAAGAGTCGATGAATGATTTCATTCATGTCAATGTATAAATTGTCGCATCAAATGTAATTCATTTTAAACCTGAAAAAGAAAAAAAAAACAATGTTATACAAAGTTTGTACAAAGATGCCGGCTTCGGTTTTTTGGAAAATACCGCAATGGATTTTCCTAGACTTTCTCAGATGAAGCCGCAGGTAACCGAAATTAATTCTTTTGTTATAACTGGACTGGAATTAGGTATACACCATACTTTATCAAGAGCAGATAAGATTATCATTTTATCTCCATGCTCTCATAATTTGTCACATTGCAGCACGTCCCTAGTAGTCTCTTTTCAAACTATCAATTATCATCCTTCTGCAAAAACAATAATGGATAATTTCATTCATACCAATATACAAATTATTGCATGAAATGTACTTAATTTTCTATCTAATAAAAGAAAAATCTATACAGGTTTTAAAAAAAAACTATTATAATTCTGCTGCCAAATAACACTATATAACATCATGGGTTTACAGACTCTTATCTATTTTTTATAGTTACTGCTTCATAACATCATTGTTATCTTTTAAAAAAACAATATCGTGGACCAAATCTAATATATTGATAATTTTGCAACAGGTTCAGCGGCCACAACTCCCGGTACTTAAAACACGTGAATCCACCGTATCGACACCGAATGCCCAACGGATATCCATCATCTCACATGCCCAATTTGAGACAACTGGTCACGCAACGTCCATCTGTCAACGGATTCACCCTGACTGTGACCAGAGACACTTCAAGCGCTTACAACCAACCAGCGTTTTACCCGCTAGAATCCGACCTTATCGCCAACGACTCGGAATGTCCGTTAACGATCCCGTATTCGGTCGCCTCGCAGTTGCCTCCACCCACATCCGGTTACTGTTACGTCATGCCTCGAGGCTTCAGTCACAACGACAACGGACACCATAACCCTCTGGAGACATACGCGGGCGATGGAGAGTTCTTGGACGACGTCGATCGCAACGAGTTCGACCAGTACTTGAAGGGACCAAACGAAATGCCTGCGTTGCTTGAAGTGCCGGTCACATCGGCTTCGAGTCCCGCTGCGTCGACGCCGGAATCGTCCCGTTCGGACTGCGAGTACTCCACCGTCCCGTGCTATGCCCCGGTGAAAGAGGAGTATGGTTCGAGTTTGATCAGTGCGCTGGCCAATGTCAGGGAAATGTATTACGACAGTTGAGACGAGGCGACAATAAACATTTGACAAATTCACAACAAAGGTGGATTGAGACTGGACGTGGAGTTTGTCGTACATTGTTGGAAGAAGGTTTTGAAAGACATTTGAATGCAAGGATGCCCCAGCAATGCACAAAAGTGGGAAAACGTAAAGGACAACAATTGTTGCAGTTGCAACAATGATAATGGCAATAACGAACAATCTAACATCGAAATACACCCACCGGGGACAGATTACTTAAATAATGCGCCTGAATGTAAACGGTCGGCTTATTGGGACTTATAAACAATAAATTCATGTCAATGTGTAAATTGTCGCACTGAATTTTCTTAACTGCATTGTTGAGGACCAATAAGTTGATCGTTACAATAACATGTATTGTTTTTCTATCTTAAATATCCTAGTCACCATAACAAAGTGAAACAAAATGAAGGATGGTGAAGTAAATGCCTTAAGTATTTTCTTTTTTATTTTTATATTTGTTCTTTTTTTTTTGCTCCGTCCAGGTGTTCCTATATAAATCCTAAAAACAATGAACAAATTGGAAAAGAAATAATATCAAATAATATAAAAGTAAAAAATATAATTCAGGTGCATTATTACGAATAACACAAATTTCTATTAATTTAAGAGATTATCTATCTTATAAATATATACATAAATAATTATTATCTTATAAAGAATGTGTACACATTATTTTTCTGTGGTTGGGAGTTTATGGGTTATAAGTATTAATCTAGGTTTTGTTTTGGCTGTAAATAAAGTAGCTTAGGCCCTCAGATGGCAGATTATAATCCATTATAAATGGTCAACAACGAATTTCAAGTGCCTTTTTATTTAAAATGTATCACTCTAAGGTCAGTAAACTGCAAAAAAGAAACAATAACAACTTAATAATCAGCCATATTGAATTTTCTGGTTTTTTTTATACTTACACACAATATTCTTGAAAATTTTCTTATTTATTTTCTTTGAGCTTTCAGTATAGCAAAAAACAATGTCTTCCATATGTGTATACAGTTTGTAAATATTGTTACATAACTGTAAAGTTGGTGTAGTTAAAAATATAAAAAACTAAAAAAAAAAATTATTTTACTATTTTTACTTCTAAAATTCACTTGTTGATGTAAAATGTTGATGCTATGCCTTGAAAACAGTAATTTTTGAAGGAAATTCAGTTTTCTGGACAATAATTTATAACCATACTGAAATAATAACATTGTTGAAACAAAGATTGATGAAAATAGGTACCATTTTTGTATAACCGATTTGAAAATAAAATTACTTATATATATTTCTAATTGATCTCATTTTTCTTTTCAACTCCCTTTATCCTGCTTTGCAAGCATTTCACGGAACATTGGCCACCATTTTGTTTTAATTGTTAGGGAGTGGAACGTATAGGGGCCACTCACGCCATGCGATCTGTTGTTGATTATTGTACCGTGAAGAGAAGACACAATCGAATGGAGGTCTTAATTGGAGATGAAATAATTTTCTTCGTCTTTTGTTTATCGAATAAATCATTGTGTGAGAGATTAATGCACTTTCAGCGGGCCAAATAAAGCGCCGTAGTACGCAGGGATTGTAAAATGGGATTTGATTTAAGCCTATTTTATGCTTGTTGTTGCGTGAAACTGGGTTTTTGATGTCAGTAGACTCCGGATTGAAGTGGCGGTGATGGTGGTTTGGTGGTTTGGTGGTTGTGGTGCCATCTGTTGGTGGGGGAGGGTATTAATGGGTGGTGTGTTGTTGGTGTGAAGGGGGTGAAGGGGTTGGGTGGGGAAGTGGATGATGTTTGTGTGTGAGTTTGGTTGAATTTGAGTTAAGGAAATAGGGATTTTGTGAAAGTTTTTGTGGATTGTGTTTGTGATTGAGGTTTGTTTAAATGTCTGGGAAAGGGTGTGAGAAATGTGTTGGTTTTGCAAAATTCTGTGATTTTATGAGAGCATTTTATGTAATTTTGTGCCAAAATTATGTCGAGTTCTGCAATTTGTTTAAAGTTCTGCAAATTGTGTAAAAATTGTGTCAAATGTGTAAAATTCTGCAAATTTGTGTAAAATTCTGCAAATTTGTGTAAAATTCTGCTAAATTGTGTAAAATTTTGTTAAATCGTGTAAAATTCTGCTAAATTGTGTAAAATTTGCGAAATTGGGAAAAACGTTGCGAAATTGGGAAAATTGTGCAAAATTGTGTAAAATTCTGCGAAAATTCCGCTAAATTCGTTAATATTCTACGAAAATTCTGTAAAATACTGAAAAATCGTGAAATTGGTGTAAAATTATAACAAAACTCTGAAAAATTCTATAATCCAATCGAAAAAGCAGCGAAATGAAAAAGTCCTTCTACAAAACGCAACTCCTTCTACAAAACGCAGAATATAGTATTTATTCACAACTTATTATTTATTCAAACACCACTTAATTAGTTTCCTAATATAAATCACCCATTTCTCTTCACACACCACACATTTACACCTCCAAAAAACCCTTCACAAAACCCACAGAACAACCAAACCAAACACAAACAACGCCCAAAACCAAACTTCATCACCAAACCAAACAAAAACACAAAACACAAACCACCAAAAATCCTTTCATTTAAAACAAAAAAAACAACAAAAAAAACTCTTATCCCTCACTGTCACATCCCCCACCCCCCATTCACCCTTCCAACAACCCCCACAACTCTGCCACACAGAATTACATCAACCAAAGTGCGCCATTTCTCAAACAAACTTCGCAAGAGACATTTCCTCAACATCGCCTCACAAATTAAACTCCCCCCTCCCTCCATCTTGTTATTCACCCACCTTCCCTTAAACCACCCTAAAATTCGCTCCAACCTCGCCTCTCCTACTTAAAAACTCGACCGACCCCCTCGCGGACCTCCCATGGCGATAAGAGAAAAGGAAAAAGAAAAAAAGTTAAAAATTATGTTGTACAGTCCGCTCGTTTGTAGTTGTAAAACCATTAGGCCTAACAAGGATTGAGTTTGTTTGGGAATTAAATTGTGGCAGGTGTGTTTTTTAAGTGCGTGGAAGTCTAAAAGATCATCAATAATTCATCCGTTCGTTGAAATGGATCCTTAACTTGACACCTTTTGATTCTCGGCTGTAAAAGATGTCTTCTTAACCTTGAAATACAGTTGTGTGATGTGTCAGTCTGGCTGTGGAAAGTCAGGGATTCGGTAGATGGTCTGATTTTAATTGAGTTTTGTTTTGTTTAACGGTTTTTTAACGTTGTTACGTTACGATGATTGATTTATCGTGATGGTGTTTTGTAGCGTTTAACTTTTTTTTTGACGAAATTGCGTTTGAATATGATTTTTACGTTATGATGTTTTAACGTGATTACGTTTGAACGGAATTACGTTTGAGAAAAATTACGTTTAGAATGAAATAACGTTACTTTTGCGAATTACGGGTTTTTGTAATTTTCATGGAATTACGTTTTAATGTGATTTTAATTTATCGGAATTATTTTTGACACAATTACGGCTTTTCCGTAAAATTTTCACGGAATTACATTTTTCCGTAATTTTAACGGAATGACTTTTTAACGTATAGGCGGTATGGTTCATAAAGTTACATTTCGAAGTGCTTTTACGATTTACGTTTGTCCGTAATTTTCACATTTTCCCGTAATTTTTAAAAAAAAATTTACATTTTAACGTAAATTTCATAAAATTACGTTTTGATGTACTTTTGCAAATTTTCCGTAATTTTCACAGAATTAAATTTAAACGTAAATTTTAATTTAACGTAATTACGTTTTAATATACTTTTCACGGAATTACGCTTTTCCGTAAATTACACGAAATTACGTTTCTCCGTAATTTAAAAATTACATTTCACTCTACCTCTAACATATAATATTACGTTTTAACGTAACTCATAACCAAATTTTAACGCAACAAACTAAAAATCAAAATTAGACTTCAAACTCGTGATCGAGAAAACCAAACTTTGTGTCAATTTTACAAAATTTATTTCAGACCACACGCGATTTTACGAAATAAATTTGTTGCGTATGTGTTTTACCAGTTCGCCCTTTCATTGTTTATACCCTCCTTCATTTATTTCGAAGATTAAATCAATCTTGGTGAAACCGTAAAATAAAAAATTAGAATTGCATCAGGTGTTTGGTGATTTAGAAGCGCAGAGCTCAAAAGGCGGAGTCATTTTCGTTGCTACAAGTAAAGATTTATTCTTTATAAAAATAAGGTTGCTTTTCCTTGTACTCACTGTATTAACAATGAGGAGGTTGGCAATGAAGTTGCTGGAAGATGGTCAGGAGTAATGTGTGTGGGGTGAGTTGAAACGTTAATGTAAATGTGTTTATGGAGATTGGAGTGAGTTGTTATGATTTCCCAGCTAAAAAAATCAATAAAAAATCTACAAAAATTTGGCCAATTGCAGGTTTTTTAAACTTTTTCTATACAAAATCTGTGGAATATAATTTTTTTGTAAATTTTGAAGTAAAACTGTAGAGAATCTGTAAAAAAATCTATAAAATCGGCCAAATATTTTGCACTGAAACACCTTTATTCTGCACAAAACATCAGACTGTTGCAGAAAAGTATCAGAATTCTAAACAAAAACACCAAAATCTGCAAAAGAAAAAACAGAATTCTCTGGAATAAAATCAAAGTCTTTACAAAACACAGAATTTTCACAGAACTGAAGATTGGAAATTGGAGTGAGTAGTAATAATTTGGCCTTTAAATGTTTTACAAAATTTGCAACATTTCACTGAATTTTACAAATTTCTGTAAATTGTACACATATTTAGCAGAATAAAAACACATTTATACAGAAAATAGTTGATTTTTGTAGAAATAGCTGATTTTTTCCATGAATTCTGCAGAAAAACATCAAAATCTTGCAGAGAAATAAAAATTCTATACAATAAACGCAAAAAAAATTTCAATAAAAGTCAAAACCACAGTATTCTGTAAAATTACACAAAAATCCTGCTAAATAACAGGCTGTTTAACTTTTTCAAATACAGCTGCAGCTTTTACAATTTGCGTTCTAAACAACAACAACAAACTTATTAATTCCTTCTTACAACTCCATCACCTCCACTCTTCTAACAATAACACAAACCTCCCAAGTCCCAAACCTTCACCAACCACAAACTCCAGTCCAGTCTCCAACCAACCACAACCACACTTCCCAAAAAACCAAAACCCACAACCACGACGTCCAAAATAAATCAAACTTCCCTTTCATCCCAAGTTACACCACATTACCATTCAACAATATTCAATCTTTACCACCCAATCCAACTCCAGGGTGGGGACTTAACCCCAAGTTCAAGGCAAAAGATATCCGAGGAGGGGATGAAGAAACAACCGAACAATACCATCAACCGCTTCCTTGATGACTTGATCCACTGTTGACACCTTCAATCGTCACGTGACTCGACGTATCACATGACACGCGGCCAAAACTGCAATTCATCATTGGACTACATGAGAAGGAAAAGGAAATGAATTCAAAAGAAGACACCAAAAGAAGTACAAAGAGTGAGGAGATTATGATAATTGTGCCGCTGCATTGTGGGATATGTAGTGTCTGCGGGGTCATTGAGTCCAAATCTCGGTTTTAGTGCCACACCTAGGACACCCCCGCACTGTGGCGTTCATTGACGACGCCCCCCGCTGATGGATTTTGTGGTTATATGTGAAATAAGGTTTTGGTTTAATTTATACTTTGTATTATATGGGAATTTGGTGTCAAATTTGAATTTATGGGTGGGAAATGGAGTTTAAAGAGGGAAGAGAGTGGGTTTGGGGGATTGTGGGGGTTGGGAAATGGGGTTTGGGTCATGTGATTGGTTTTGTAATTAAAATGTTTTTTTTTTTTTAAATCTTTTTGTTGATAAATAAGTGATTTATGATGTGTCAATTTTTTTTTTTGAGATTTGAAAGTGGTTTCCGGTTGAATAATGAAATTTGAAATGGCTGAGGCTACAATTAAAAAAATTGTAGGAAAAGCACAAGACAAATAAAAATAGAAATTTTTACATTACATTTCAGGTTGTCTTCATTTTTGCCATAAAAACTCATTATTTCTTCAGTTTTGTTATGTTCGGCCATGATTTTCTTTATATCACTTGAAAATTCAAGATTATCTTCAATTTAATGTTAAAATTCAAAATTTCCTTCATTTATTTCGCAATTTCTACCATAAAAATATGATAATAAACTTTTAACTTTTACTAACTCTTTTCACTAATTTTTCTGATTTTCCATTCAAATTTACTTAATTTTTCTACAATTTACTCAAATTACTCTATCATTTTTACATTTTCTAACAACTACCTTATATAGAATAATTCATTTTAAACATTCTAAACCACAAAAACCTTTTGATTCCCTAAAAATTTCATAAACACTTTGATTTTCTTCACTTTCACCGAAAACTCAGCAAAACCACTCACACACCCAACTCCATCCAAATCCTTTCCCTTCCCATTTCCCACTTCCCCCTCCAACCCTTCCTCATCACACATAATCAAAACCAAAAAAAAAAAAAAAAAAAAAAAAAATCAAGCATAACAAATTGTAAATTACCTTAATGAACCTTCAAAGCAACTTCTTGTCTTACACCAACTTGCTAAAAACAGGAAATCATCTTCACATTTTCAAAAAACTAAAAAAAAACCCACAAAACTTAATGGATTTTTAATGCAATGATTGATGAAATCAAGTTGCAAAATGCACCCAGCTAATTACAGACAAGCCTCATACCTTGACTCTAATTGTCAGCATGACAATAAGAAGAAAAGACCTAAGTGAATAACCCTAAACCATCCATTTTTACTTGATAAATTTGCACAGAGAAGTGATTAAACTTTATCACCTGTGCCAGCCATATTGAATCTGATGCAATTTGCTTTTTCAATTACAACTGATCTTTCCCATCATCATTAACTGTCATAAAATCAAAGATGGCCGCCTCCCAGGCCAGTGGCCTTTTATGATGGACTCATAATTAGGCATCAAAGGCTTTGTAGTCATGGTGGGAGGAAGGGGTTATGAATTAGTGCTTTAGCCCTAACCCTAATTAGTCCTAACACAGGCCATTAATCAGTAGTAGGGGGTGGGGTCAGGAGGAGGATGTGGTTTTTTTTAAATGGATTTTCATAAATCAGGTCTCCAACTGGCCACAAAATGGAGATCAACTGAGTTGTGGGGAAAGTATGCAAAGTGTTGGAAAATTATAAAGGAATTAAAGAAATTCAAATTATTTTGTGAATGTTTTATAATATTTTGAAAGATTTGCAAAATTATGTAGTTTGAAGTTAATCATTAATTATAATTATCAAAAAATTTAAAAAAAAATTATATTGTTATTATTATTATTAAAGAAATTTACCCCATTCTTAATAAATGCTATCATAACTAAGAGGTAAGCAAAATTTTATTAAAATTATGAAAAAATTATATGTAAATTTTTATAAATTTTACTCAATTATAACAGAAGCAATAAATGTTGATACTTTCTATAGAGTTTTGAATATTAAAACATACTATTCATAAAAGTATAGTATAATAAAATATGATAATAACCAAACTTGAAAACTAACATCTCAAGAAATGGGTCCTCACTGCCATCTAGTGACCAAAATATTAACTAGGCTTTAAAACAAACAGATTTTGAACTGAATTTACATTCAGTTTATCCCTTGGATGCACAACCATAGGACAATTTAAATAAGCATAAGTTTTTTTATGTACAAACTTTCTTAAAAATATTTTTTTTAAATCTATAAATTTTCTTATTTGTTAACGTTTTGGTGAAATTTTCAAATCTAGAATAAAAATTTAAGAATTGTTAAGATAAACTCATTAAGAACATTAACACCACAAACAGTGCAAACACCACAAATATTTATGATACTGTATATATTGTTGATAACGATTTTTCTTTGATTTATTTAGGAATTCATCTAAATTTGTTGCTTAGTGATTAGGATAAGATTGGCAGTCATATTATTTACAGAAACAAGTGACAAAACCATTTTTTTCACTCTGTTTACTTAGCTTCGCATTATTGGGACAGCCGCTTAATTGTGTCCCAATTAAGCGGAATCCACTGTATTATTCACATAATTGATAATTTTGATAATAGGTTAGAGATCAATTATGATATTAAGTTTCTATAATTAGTCGAAATTTGAATTATGAGTAATTTAATAACATTATATTACATTTAACTTAATTATTTGCGGCAGCAGGAAATTATTGGGTAATTACTAAAAGTGAGATGTGCATTGTAATGATAATAAAAGTAAAGATTTCTAATTTTCAATTATAAAAAAAAATGAAAAATGAAAAGATATTTTTTGATCAACATTCTTTTTATTGAATGTGGAATACGTAGCAACATTGAATCTAAGCAAATATAAACTGAAGGAAATTTTTAGATTTATTTTTATACTAATAAAATAAAATATCTATAATTTGAAATGTTTATAAAAAAATTTTAAAACAACGATATTTGTTTTACTCCTTAGAAAAAGACAAAAACGCAAAAATGTGAATGATGTCTCTGACACGTACATCGAAGGTTTAGTAGCCATTTTGTGCTGAAACCCAGGATGATGAGAGAGGGACCAGACACTCCCTACCAATGATGTGTAGTAAGAATGACTGGATATGAATTTTAGAATGGGTAGTTTCCAGATTTATTGGACATTCTCATTTCTCATTGGTTGTATCTGGAATATATTGACGTGTGTAGTGTGAAGACAATTTATACGGCTTTCAGGGAAAAGGTCTTCAGTTGGGGACAATGTTGGGCAATAGCAGCTAAATTCTCCATGCGGCATAAGGCGAAAGTGAAAGTTGTTTCAACATTATTTACTTTACACAATACAAAAGAAATTTTGAAACAACATCAAAATCACCATTTAAATTACATTGATTTAACAAAAAAATATATTGTCATTTAAACAATAAAACAAAAATTCATCTAGAATTGAATTTTATGAACTAACAGTAGATTCAATCACAGATTATAGGTCACGTGACATTCAATGGAACCTTGCACACCCCCATCCATTTATGTATAAATAAATACATACTGTATGTCCAATATCAGTTGAAATCATTTCTCAACTTTCATCGGTGATAATAACACACATCAAGAATGCCGTTCGGGAAGCCAGTGCCGATACTCGAAGATTTATGCTTTAAAGTAATTGCCCTTCATTTTGATAAACTCGAAAACCAATTTTTGCACCTTCCCTATGTGTTAATAAATAGGTTGCACGAAAATCGATATCATTTCTTCAAAAATTCACAAACTCGACTAAATGACACCGTTTTTTTAAATCGTGATACGACGAAACTCGAATTCTGTGGAAAATTCACAATTCACCATTCACCATTCACAATTCCTCCCGACCAATTATTACATGAAATTGGGACGAGGTGCTCTAATCTTACATACTTAAATTTATCTTTACATAGCGAAATTTCACCTCCTCTATTATCGAAGTTGGTAACGCAATTACCAAAACTTCAATACATTGGTTTTCGAAATACCCCTATTGATGACTGCACATTGCGAGCGATTGCGAATAATTGCAATCATTTACGCCATCTCGATGTAACGTATTGCAACATATCCAGTGCCGGAATCCGTCATTTATGCGATAACTGCAAAACAATCGAAGTATTGAAAATAGAAGAAAGTAAAAACGTAATTACTGCGCAAGATTGTTTGTATATTCTCAACAATCTTGAAAATTTGAAAGAATTCGCCAATAGAAAATGGAGAGAACTTGTTACGATTATTGAAACACCTGTTTGCCAAAGTTTGCCCGTATATAAGCTCGAAATTATATCAACCAGGGGATACTTCCCGCTGAATGATCCAGCTCAAGCACTGATTGCGCTTCGTGTATTTCCTAATTTAAAGAGATTTTACATTGGATTTCTATATACAGAACAACGAATTGACATTTACCAACCATTGCGTTTCTCCAAAAGAAGATTAACTGTTTTACAGTTATATAAATTAATTGATGTTGACATTAATGCCATAAGTCATCTTTGTCCCCATTTGGAAACTTTAGAGGTGATTGACACTAAAATCATCAAAATCGAAAGGGGATTGGAAAGCAGCGTCGTTCCGTCATTTCAAAAACTACATGTACTTACCCTTAGATATTCACCCGCTGACTATGATCTAATATTGGCGGGCGCTCCGAATTTACAACAACTCAACTTAACTTGCCGTTCAGAATTAAGCGATGCGTTATTTATGCCCATTGTGAACTCCAATTTACTATCGCAGCTGCGAGTGTTAGACATGAGATATTGTGAGGTTACTGAAACTGCGTTTATGAGTCTATTACAAAAGAAAAGCCCATTGAATGATTTAATTGTTGGCCCCTATGGTATTAGCGTGCCTGCTTTTAATGCATTGAAAATGTATGTTGAAGAGAAAAATTTGAACGTGAATATGAAATATGTGAACGGGAATATGAAATATTTTAATAAATGGGAAGGGAATTAAGACAAATAGCGCATATGTACATCCATCTTCCGCAGCAGCAAGGACCACTAATGGTCTTTGACAGCAGGCTTGGATAGCGAAATAATCTAGCGCTCCCGATATTCACTTGTGCTTACATTCAACATGATTGTACAAAGTATAATAAGACAATAAATCTATATCTATATTTCCGAAAGTTTGGGTGTGTGTGTGTGGGTGTGTGTGTGTGTGTGTCCTCCTATACACGGCCACAATTTAGGGATATTTCTAATACAAAACCTAGGTCAACTAAAAAAAAAATTTTGAAATCGGATCAATATTCGTTAAAAAATGAATAAAAACCAATTTGGGATAAATTAGGTTTATGCCCACCAGCTGGCCACATAATATAACAAAATGAAAGTGAAAAAAAAGCTAAAATTAAAATGACAAAATGTTTGAAATAAATTATAGTGCAGCAGAGACAAATCATAATTTCAACGATGAAAGTAGAACTTAACTCGATGGAAAATCCACTCTACTTAAAAATTAAATAAATCTTCTAAAAAATAAAATAAATTTTTAGCCATTGGTGGTTTAAAACCACCTAAGTAGGACAAAAAAACACTGCAGAATCCAAATATTAACTTTATTTTGTGATTGGAAAGTTACCCCCAAGCCGTTACAAAGCCATTTCGGCGATCGGTAGCCCTAGAAAAATTGAGAAAAAAATTAGAAAAATAGAGAAAAAAAAATTTAGAAAAATTTAGAAAAAAAATTAGAAAAAAACAATAGAGTAAAATTGGGAAAAAAATTAGAAAAATTGGAAAAAAAATTAGAAAAATTGGAAAAAAAATTAGGAAAATTGGGGGAAATAAAAATTGACATTCCAATTTAAATTTTCTTTAAAAAATCAGGTTGAAAAATTATTTTTATAATAATTGGCCGAGCCAATTATTAGTCACATTGTATGATTTACAAGTGTAAAACAGGACAAAGTGCAAACTCAAAAATTCGATTTTTGGTTTTTATTGGGTTTGACCCGAATTTAAAAAAATCGCTTCGGGGGTAGAACCATAGAAATCCGATACAGAATTTCGGGTTTTACCCGAAAAACCCATATCCTAGTTATAAGAAAAGCTTGAAATAATTGTGTTTAATCGAAATTACCATATACCAATCAATAGCGGCGTCGTAGTAACTTTCATTATCAGCATTCATTCAGTCACAAGAGGTCACGCTGTGTTTCACGTGACGTCACGTCTTAGTATATATTTCGTTTTCGTTTCGTTGTCGTTGGCTGGATTGACATTCGTAATCGTTTGAAAGCCGTTGGTTTTGTTCTCTTCAACATTTTAAACTTTCTACAGTTTAAGGATTCGTCTTGCACTGCAACTATCTCAAATTCAGAATGGTTGAAATAAAACAGGAAATATTAAAGAAGTAAGTACAAACTACTAATTCAATGTAAACAAAAAAATTAAAGATGGCGGAGTCTGGTGTAGTTTATTTTATTCATGAACTTTTCTAATCTTTTTCTTTTGTTTATGTTTCAGGTTTTTGGATAAGAATGTGGCTTGTAAGTATAAATTTTTAAAAAAAATTTTTTGACGTTGAATGAACTTTAATCTGTTTGTGTTTAGTGAAATTAAATGGCGGAAGACGCGTAACTGGGCTTCTTCGAGGAATCGATTCATTTTCGAACGCTGTACTTGAAGATTGCATCGACGAGACCAAGGGTGGAGAAAAACATGCAATCGGCATGGTGGTAAGTCTGTTTTCAAACTTCTTAGTGATTTGTACCTAATAATTTTTTGTCGCCAATAATTAGGTTATTCGAGGCAAAAGCATTGAATTAATCGAGGCTCTGGATTGGATTAAGCCATCGCTTTAAAATGAATGAACGTGATGCAATTTTATGCAGTAATTATCGATGAATTGAATTATTTCTTTGGAATGTGGTGTATAATGTATAAAAGTATTGAATTTAAGATTGCATATATAACATTTAATCTAAAAAAATAGATAAAATTGTACAAAATAACAAATAAAAGGTAAAAGCACACATTTACACTTGTTGAGTTCGTCAATTTTGGTTTTCCATTTCATTGCCTATTAAATTAAAATTAATAATGCATCTCTTAACAATATGGTCTCTTAACTAAACTTATTTAACTAAAAATTGTCCGAAATCATTTTTGTAATTATTGTTCGCGCAGATTAGCAGGTGTGAATTTTCCTAATTGATTTACAGTTAAAAATTGATCAAATACTTTCTAGTTTTGAATTTTTTACACATAAAAAAACAATTAAAAAAAAACAAAAAAAACAGCGGTACATATAAGTCATTCTGCCCCTGTTCTCTGTTAGTACGTCATGTGGTCCAAAATGGCATCACCAAAAATCAGGCCTTAGATGCGAGAGAAAAGTATTACTGTTTATTGGCGCGATCAGTTTTTTATGAGAAAAAAAACACTTGGAACTAAATTTACATCTTAAGTAACTTTGACTTTATTTCAATTAATACATTGGTATATTCAACAAGTCAAGGTTTGTTGGGGTTATACGTGAAATCAACACCATCAGGTGTGCTCTCTACAGCAGCAAACATCGCAATAATTGCAAAAACCACAGAAATGAAAACGTTAAATTTCATCTACATGAAAAAATTAGAATATATATTTTACCAATATTCTGATTAACTGTTAGCTTACCGTATGAATTGTTCAACTTCACAGAGCAAATATCAGAACTGAATGCACTCTTCAAGTAACTTGCTACTGCTACTTGCAACTTGTATATATACAAGCTTCTGAATCATCACAGCATGTGCATAATAGTTTGATTATATAATTGAAAGTTTTAGTAAATTGGCCATAATGGCCTCCATTTTGTAATTTAAAATCAATTATGATAAATGAAGTTGCTATTTTTAGTGAAAATTTTGAATTATAAGTAATTTAATAATATTATTGCAATGAATGCTATTATTTGCAGGTGTTGTGAATTATTGGACAATTACTGAGAACTGAGCGTTCTTGAAAATTTCAAGCAGTCATTGCCATGTTGGAGCTGTGTATATGTATATGTTTCATTGCTTTTCTTTCCATTAAAATACTACAACAGAGAGTTGATTTCTCAACTATATGTAAGGTATGGATTTTTCGGGTAAAACCCGAAAATACCCGAATTTAACCCCCCGAAATGATTTCTTTAAATTCGGGTAGAACCTGAAAAAATGAAAAAACCCAAAAACACCAAATTTTGGGTTTGTGCTTGGTCATGACATGGAAATCACACAATTTGACTAAATATAGGCTGACTAGTTGACAATTGGCTGATTTTGTTGACTTTTAATATTTAATTTGATTGACCTAGCCTATTTAATGGTACCATTCAAACCATTTTTATTTAAGTTTTGTAGCTCTGCAACTAATTTTTTCAACCTGATTTCTGCCCAATTTTTTTACAGAAAATTTAAATTTAAATTTTTTAAACCCGTTTAAAGCCAATTTGGAAAAAATTTCAAACACCCGATTTCTACCCCCCCCCCCCCCAAAAAAAAAAAAAAAAAAAAAAAAAATTCAATATTTTTTCCACCCGAAAAATCCATACCCTAACTATATGTTTGAAACTCAAATTTATAGATTTCTCCTTCCAGCCTAAAGCATAAGAGGTTTAATAATCTTTTTATTCAAATGGTTTATTGCCTATTATCTTTAAGAAATACTTAGTGTTACATCTACAGTATATTTGATGGCAGCAGCAGTATCATGAGCCAATTGCTTTTTTTTGATATTTCTAACAATTAGAAATTTTCAGATAACAAAAGAGAAGACAGCAATATTATGTTGAAGATACTAAAAAAAACCAGGGCTGGTATTCACAAACACTACTTACGATCATTTTTTGACATAAGTTAATGCTAAGTAAAAATTGGAATTCACAAA
>JAQIXT010000578.1:0-29861 GCA_034700445.1 Stenotaenia linearis | reverse complement strand
TTTCACTTCGGTACAAACAATGAAAATAGTTTGGGATGGTAGTACTAACCTAGTACAAACGAGTACATAAGTTTCAGAAATGTGGGCTAGACTTGCTGGGCCAACTTCACGGACGTCGTTTTATCAGTTACAAAGTTTGCAAACAAAAATAAGAAATGAAAATCAAATCGTCTTATTGATTCCACTCTACACGTGTAGCTTTTCCAGTTACTAATTTGAAATCTGATTGTTTCTCCTCTCAATTTTTTTTTGTTTCATTTTCAGTTTCATTTTGTCATTCCCACTAATCCAATAGTCGATGGGGATTTTGCTTTAAACTAAAATCGAAACTTGTCATAATAGTTGTCGCAAGCAAATCCCTAAGCTTAGCATTAATTAGATTTAAAGTAAAATTTTAAAAAGATCCAAACTTAGCGCAATAAACAAAATCATTTTTCACCCTTAATTATCAAATTTGCTAACCCTGCAATGTAAACAAAATGCCTAAACTAAAGTTTTACCCAACAAAAGCTGCAAAACTTTCATTAAAACATCATCCCGCAAATCCCCACAGAGAAAAACATATTGTAGTACCATTCTTTTCTCCTTTTTTCTCCAACAACTTTATTAATCTCAATAAACTATAAGCTTAAATTGCTTAATTGTATTCTGGCAGAGAACTCGAAGATAAAATTTTTACAATACCCTTCATTTGGCATTCTTCTCGTGAGATTAAGTAATTCCGGTACGCATTTTTGGTTTTTAATGCGTTGCAGCTTAAATTCTAATGTGTATCATTTTGTGTAATTAAATTTTGTCTCTGATAATTGCGTTGAGAATTGCTGGGGGAGACTGAATTAAAATTGACATACCTCGCTATGTAAGACGAGCTGCAATCACATTTTTTTCTTTTTCAAAATTTTTTTTCTACCTTTCCTTACGAATTCCCTTAAGTTCACACCAATTGACCTTAAAATTTTCTGGGCCATGCGTTTCTTCCTCGTGTTTTAAGCAGCTTCGTCTAATTATCATTTGCATCGTGGTCACTTAAAATTCTCAAATTCTCAAGCCAAAGATGACCTTTTAAGATGTCCGTAATTACCAACAGTTATTCGCGGGCATGTCTTCAAGACGAGATTGAAATTAAGCAGCACAGCTTGTTGCAAAGAAAATTAAATATGGATGAAAACAGCTTATTATCCCAAAGCACAAACTTCATTTTAATAAAACGACTGGCTGAATTGCGTACCTTCATTATGGTCGCCTTTTTAAAAAAATGTCAGCAAAAATTGCCACTTTTCAACAACAAACTGCCACTGCTGCAAATAATATCCCACGCGCACATCTTCAATTTACAAAGACATCCACGACGCCATCATACAACGTGTGAAGTTTCACTCGTCGACTGACATCAAATTGTGATGCATAACGCGAGGTCAGTCGAAGGATGATATTCTCGTAATGTGAAACATAACATTGTTGATGGCCGCGGTCAACTAAAAGGAAAAGCATGTCCATGAGCAGGAAAGCCATTAGGCTTTGTAGCCCTGTTTCTCATCTATCCTTAGAGTGTTGGGCTCCATACATCTATGTTTGCTCAACAGAAACAGGACATTTATGTCGTGATTAATCAACATTACCTCTTTACTACCAGTTTATCGATCCACATATTTTTAACTATATGCTCACACCAATACCTCCTATTCAAATAAGCTTCCTTTCTGTTTTGCAAAGATTTCCTCCGCGTTGTGTCATGCAATATTTAGCAGTCTTGAGCAAATCGAATGTTCAGTTTCGAGAGATTTTCTCCCCTCCACTCCGCAAAGCGATAGAGTATTAGTCTATTTCCATCTTAAGCCTTCGACTGATGATCTAACTAAATTTTTTTAAATCTAAATTTATGATTTTAAGAATACCGAATGCGGGTTTTCCATTTTTCTTACTCGCTCGGCCACAATTTCAGTACTCAGGTCATGTACTTCGTGAGCCAACGTTTTTTCCACTTGTATGTAAATTTTATAATCAGTCAATTTTCATGTTTCCATGGAAACATAGATAAACAATTTTTTTCCATTCATAAAAGGTGGAATATTATTAAGGTTTGATATCGCTCTAAAATTATTATTTAAAAAAAGTGTTCGTCGAAATTTTTTTTTCCCTTCCATTTGTGCAAATTAAATGAATAATTCTTTGACTGCTGATAAAGTAATAGTCAAAGTAATTGGTTTAAGTGCATGGGTAATTACAGAACGTTTAAAAAAAACAAAAGTGGGGAAACGGCATTCGTGATACAAAAGTATTTGCAAAGCGGTTCAAATAATGTTACTTATGATAAATGTTTGTTTATTCCCATAACATCTCCCAATCCTAATAAGGGGCGTGTTGTGGGTGGAAGAACTAGCTATTGTAATGTTGCTATGGAAACAAGTTGCAGGTCGATGACGTCACGCATCTCATTTGGCTCCTGCAACACAAGAGTGAAACAGAAATAAATAAAATGCAAACAATACACGAATTGTCTGCATGGAAATAAGCCAATTTTTTTTTCTCTTAATGATTCAATGGTTTGTTTACAAAATAACTGAAAATTAGAGACGTAAAAGGGAAAATTGTTAACGATACCATTAGAATAAATCACCCACTCGCACCAAACGCAAACTTATAAATTATTAGCGAGTTTTAGCTCGAGTTTCTGGTAAATACGAAATGTGTAATCTCAAAGGGTAGCGTTTAGAGTAATACCGTTTGAGTCCAAGACTCCGTGCGAAAATGCTTTTTTGGCTTTTTCTCTTCTATAATTTTTTTTGTTATCTAGAGAACTTTGTTGCCTCGTAATTTACTTTTACAGCAACAGCCAACACCTGCTGCCCATCTGATTGCAGACCTATGAGAGAGTAATTGCTTTACCGACGTCAGGCGGCGCCTGCTGCTGTTGCAAATTTTTAAGTCTGATTGAAAGCAGAGGTGGAGATGGAAAAAAAATCTTATAATTTTTTTTCTTTTCGAAAAAGTTGAATTAATTTTAGACTAAAATGTAAACATCTATAAATAATCAAATAAAGGAATTACTTTTACTTTATTTAAGAAAGCATGCCGGGATGTTTAAGTAGATTAGGTTTCCTTTCTTCGAAGGAAATTACAATTTTTTTATGATCGAGTTGAACCAGAAAAATATTTGCAATTTATGTTTGCGTCCGAGTGAATTTATTCGAGTTGTTTTGCCGGTCATTTAAACCGTACAATTCAACTTTCGGTACATTAGGTTCGTCCTTATGAAATTAAATGTCTATTAAGATTCTTACTCGTGTGTGTTGTTGTAATTTGTTGACTTACATACTTCTCGCTGACATTTAATTTTTTTTTCTATTTTACAGGAGCAAAGTCACAAATCATACCGTCCATTGTGTGTCCTTACGTTTCGTTGGAATTATGCTGTTCATGAACTCGAGCCCATGGGCTATCATCTAGTCAATGTTCTTCTTCATGGTGTCGTCTGCGTTATGTATCTCAGGTATGTTAATTTATTAAAGTGTTCGTGCGAACATATGGTTACTAAGCAAACTTTGTTAACATTTTCTGAGGGGATATAAACTTTGAATTCTGCTTTAAATTTCATCACAAATAAATCACAAAAATTGATTTTCTCACTTGAAAAATATTTTTATAATTATATATTCTAAATGTACCTTATTAGAAATTTATTCTAAATGGCAACAAAGTGAGAATATTTACACATTTCAAATATATTCAAGGAATTGCGGTATATTTGCAATGTATAAATTATAAAAGTGTGAGTCTTTTGCCAATGGGTTCTTATTTTATTTTTAAGAAAAATATTATTTCTCTAAATTATTGAAATTATATCCTTTGCTTGGAAAATGATACACGTAAAATATAAACTAAAGTTTGCTAAAAGTAAAAGACAAATTGACTACTTATATTTCATCAAAACAAGAGCAAATTAGATGATTTCATTAATGAGGGCGTTTCTTAAAAGCAAATCTGTAACCAAATGTCTCAAATCTGTCGAGCCTGAACTCTTCTCCGAAAGCTAATGACTTAAAGTTCATAAATATTTATTTAACTCAGATAGTGTTAAATAATGTTTAGCGATTCTTCCGTTTATTTTACGAATAACTTTGTATATGTTATATTATATTCTTACAAGAGATTTGATGAGGTTTAGTGAGTTACATTATTGAATCTGAATATTAATTTATAAAATTAAGGCTTCTAAATCTCCCGAATTTAAATTTAATCTCTTAAAACTTCAGTTTATTAAATCTTATTAGATAGAAATTAAAGTCCGAGATTTGACTTCACTTTTTAAAAAAAATTAATTTAGATGAGGAACATGGTGAAGAAAATTTATGAGCGATAAGTGTGACCGCAGTACTTTACAGTAGGGATGTAGCAACTACTGATTTATTAGTATCATTAAATCCAGTGTAGATATCCGAGTTTAAGTTTACCACGTGCGATGTAAACGCCGGACAAATCGCACGATTTAAATTCGAAAAATATATCATTAACGTCTTTCAGCGGTAACGTTTTTCTCTCCCTTCTCTTGTCATCGTTAAACTGCAATTTCGTTTTCTTCTAAACTTTGAAAATTCTAGATAAGGTTAGACTTAGACCATTGCGCTAAAATGGTGATTTATTACAAATGTTCATAACACACCATTCATTCTACAATTTCCTTGTTTCTCGTACAGCAATTTTATAGGCCGTAACTCAAAAGCAGAAGAGGCATTTCTTGTTACCACTTGGTTACTTTTCGAAATGGTTAATTCACAATATTAAAGCGAAAGTGTTTCCAACTTTCCTTTCTCTTCTTTTATTTCATTTCTGATCTGTTCTTTTGACCAATTCTTTTTGTAATCACTTCATTTTTTTCCTCCATCCCGACCCAATAGTCATCACAAAGGGGCTTAACAAGTTTTTTTTTCTTCTCCTCTTCGTCTTTTCATTCTTGTCACTGACCTCCGATGTCAAGTGTCATTCACTAAAATACCATTTTGTGGGGATCACGTTGATCACACTGTATTTAGACCGTCAAGTTTGATCCTTTCGTATTATTTACAAAACGGTTCGAGACTTAAACCGGTTCGAGCTAAGATTCAGCTAAACTAACACAAGATTAGTGTTCCATGTTAAAGGCTTCGGAGATTAAAAAATTATGCAACTTAAATGTTTGCCTTGCACAAGTGGGGATTTTAAAAACGAGCTGTTGGTATTACGATTTAAAATGTCATTAATCAATTGTCTGCTCCTGACTCTTGAGGATAAAACTCAAAGTTAAGCTTCACCAATGTCAAATGGTCTGTGGTTTTCTTAACGTGTTAGTAAACGCGGTTGGTTTGTATAGTTGGCCACAGACACACATTTCGGCCATACCTTTTCCAATTCACCTTTACTTTCCAGTTTGTTTCAAAGATCTGTCAGTTTGTCTCCTTTGAATAACTTAGTACTTTGCAGTGACTTTCGAAACCACAGCTTTAAAGAATTGCGCGAATAAATATATTTCATCAACAATTGCAACAAATTCCTCACATTTTCCTCTCTTTTTTTGATACTTTTAATCCACGAACTACAGGAAGAAAATTTAATTTAATTTTCCCTTCTTTCGCTTCAATGTGAATAAAGTAACCATAAAAGTCAGCTAAATTTGAAAACCAAATTTTTTTTGCCCTACTTTTTTCTTATTCAAGTAGACGATGACTCAAATTGAGTTATGAAAGAAATCTCCTTTGCTCAATTTACTTTACTCGCTACAAAAGATCCATATCTTGGTCGCATATCTAACAATTTCTATTTGCTGATTGGCTGCTGGTTTCTGTAACCGCTCTTTTCCCCTTCCTTTCCTCTCGCGACGAGTTCCCTGACCCAAATAAAGACTCAAATTTCCGAACGATAAGTGCGGCATTAATGATCTCAAACCTGCTAAGCCTAAAAAGCTTAATAATCAATTCATTTTTAAATAAAATCAAAGAACTGTTCACCTATTTAAGAACGTTTTCCCATCAGCATTCACACGACGGATCAAAGATGAAACCACCGAGACGATTATCTGGTACAACACGCACAAAATCCTGTTCCTCAAAAGATTTACTTTTTTCCACCCACTAATTACTAACTACAAAATCCTAGCTTCAAAGTTTGCACCAAGCTGATAGTCATGAGTTAGTGCATAAATGTGCACAGTCATGTTCGTGTAGACGCCATTAAAAAGAAAAAAGGAGCGAATTAGAAAGAAAAAAACTAACACGATTAGTTTACACGAGTAGAGTTGGCAATGATTTTCAGAAATAAGAAAATTGACATTATTTTTCAAACTAAAGATTTATGTGTTTGGAAATAGGAGAGCACAAACCTTGAGAAACCGAGAAAGCCTTTTTTCCGGTCACACGCCACGAACATCAAATCTTAGTAATCCACTTTTTCTTTTTCTTGTGGGATGGTCAAGAACTACACGGGAGAATATCACCTTTCTCAATCCATCTACACTACGTGGTGGAACTTATTTCATAATTGGCTCGATAAAATATGGGGTTTCTTTTATTTCTTTTATTTTTCCCAAGTATTGACTTTTTTGTGAAAGTTCCACAAAGTCGATACTGATACCATGAATTGGATATGGCCACAAATGAGGGCAATTTCGGCTCAAAAGCGAATGGACATTGTGTATATATGGCTATCATCATTGGCCATTTATCATCATCTCAACTGCAGTTAAGTGAATTGCAGTTTCTGACAGACAGTACCACGGTTAAAAGATAAGGGAGGGAAAGAGAAAAATCGTCAATAAGGGGAAAAAATATTTGTATTAAAGTTTGTAAACCATACCTTAAAGGTTTGGTTTTTATATTGCGTTTACGTACCCGATTTATTGTGTTTTCTTAAGCATAATATTTAAAGAAGATAAAGTTTTCTTTAAAAAGCCGACGTCAAGTTTTATGAAATGCTTTTTCGTACTTTAAATGGCATTTATTGTCGGTGCCGATAATAAACGTTTGAGTGTTTTTATTTATTTTTGCCTGGAGAAGTCAATTTCAATTTGGAAATGGTTTTCTAAGAAACATAGAAATTCAATATGCAAAAGAGAGCTCTGGAGACTCATGTTTTAGGATAAAAACATTGGATTCCAAGAAAATAATGAGGAGATTTCACAGATGCTGCAAGTCAGTAAAGGAACACCGCTTGCTCAACATGGTTTCAATGGCTCAAAGTCTGAAAAAATAAATCACTGAATTATACTAAGAAAAGCAAGAATAAGTTGCCAATACTTTGCAACTAAATTGATCCTATGCGTTTCACCAAATCCCACAAATTTTAATAAGAAAAAAATTTTTATCTCGCAATTTATTCCCAAATGACAGACTCGCATTAAAACTTGGAAAGTTGTTTCAACTTCCAGTTACACCAAAGTGTGTTGTATCATCGACAATGGGAGAGCGACCAATGCTGCGGAAGCCAAGTGGAATGTGTTTCTTTTGGCTGAATATACTGAAAAAATAATATTTAGTTTCCAACATCATTTCAAGCTATGGCAAGTCTAGCAGCCTGCAGTGCTCATTGTCTGTGTATCAGCTTCCATTTCACTGCATCATGTGACTAAAAAAAAGAGAAAAAAAACCAACAACGCAATTCCGAATCCAGCAGCTCTTATTGTACTTGAGGGTGTTTTTATTTCTGACATCAAGAATCTACACAATTACCAGATTGTTTACTCTTTTGTGTCTGTTTTTGAAAAGCAAGCGAAAAGTTCTTGTGTTTTGTTGAAGTTTTCAAAACAAAGTGAAAACATTTTTCCACTTTTGTTTATTGTTTGCAAATTATTTAAATCCTGCATTGGATTGAGGAATTTTAATTGGCGTTCCGGTAAACAAATCCTGTTTCATTTGCATATTGTAGAAAAAAAGTTTCACAACAAACTTATTGTCAACAACACGACTCACATGGTGATTCTGGAGTTGAAGTTATTAGTTATTTATGACGCGTCATGCGATGAATGAGAAAAGTGTCATGGAGACGTGGAAACAACAAACCGAATCATGAAAAGTATCATCAAACAAAGTAAATAAAAAAATATAAGTTTTTAAGATAGGGGGGCAGTTGCGCGACGAAAAATTGTAAAAAGGCAATATCTTTTGGCTGTCATAAGACCAATAACAAACAGCAATCATGTTAGGGATAGGGGGACGTTAGATGGACAACGCACAAGTTGGGCTTCCCAGTTATATTCACTATATTAGGACACTGGGAATTGCTCGCAAGGCTCTCGAGGGAGGAGAAAGTGTTTGTGAAAGTAAGGACGGGAAAAAGCAATTTGAACTCAAAGTACTTTAGTTCTGCCAATCTCAACTCTACTACCCTTCACTAAGATGAAAGTTGCCTCTACAGCTGCGAGAAATGGTGTTACTGGCCTTTGCGACCAAAGCAATTGAGCTTGAGAGAGATAGAAGTGCAAGTAGAAACATCATTTACTATCATTCCATCATAAAAAACCGTTTCATGGAAATATAGATTGCACTCATTTGCCTTGTTGCTCATCTAACATGTTGAAAATTGGTGCACTCGGCTCGTCTGTACTGTCGCACATTTGAGTCCGCACAAAATGAGTGCAATAAAGGTTGACGGCTTTTCCTTTTTTTTTTTCTTTTTTTTTTTTTTTTTGCAAATCCTTATGCATCCAAATGTGAAGTGGAGCGAAAGCAAAGATTGGACGTGATATTACTGAGTAAAAGTTATACATACCATCAAATGTATGAAAAAATGGGAGGCGAAGGGAAGTGAACACTTGAAGAAAATAGTTTTGTGTATGTGGAAAGTAGCTCGCATCTTAAGTATTGAAAGCTTTTCACAAAATGATAAATTGAAATGTAACACATAATTCGTTAGATTTCCCCCTTCCCCCCGTCCTTTTCCCTTCTGCTATCTGAATGCATGATATTAGGGCACAAAAGGGTAGTAGGAATTGCTGTATCGAGGAACACTTTATTTTTGAAAACCCCGTTCCAGATAGTTGTCCGCCAAGCACAATTGAAAACCGATTCGAAAAGGGGCAGTTTCAGCCAGAGTGAATCTTGGAAATTGCAGCCCGCCACGGACATTGTCTGAGAGTGGTAAAAGAAATTCGAGTTGGCCAAGCGAAAATCAGAAAATGGAAATTTTATATCTTTTTTAATGCAACGCTGACTCCGAAGTAATAAAAACTTATAATGGTATTATTATTAGGTAGTCGACTTATAATTTGTGCACCTCAAATCGTTAATTTTCTTCATCTTAATCTCGGTAATAAGGTTTAATGCGATTTTCAATTTTCGGATTCACATTTTAATATCTTGCAATCCAAAACTCGACCCGCTTAGAATCGCAATAAATTTCCATTGACATTGCAGGCGAGAGTGTAAAGTCTCGGGAAAATGTTGTTGTTGTTGAGCATTTTATGGACGTAATTATAAAAGATTTAATTAATAATAACCATTTTTAATGTTCGTCAAGTGGAATCAAACCAACCTCTGCGCATAGAAGTAATTATGTTTGCCAATAATGGTGGAAACCCATCAAAATATCATTTTGAAATCTTTTAAACAGCTTTTGACTCGCTCAAAATGACAATGTTTACTTTTTATCAAAGTAAAAGTCTCACGGAAGTTGCACGTTACCTGAAACCCACCCACAATGAAAGACCAGCCATTTTCATGAAGACATTTGCATTGCTTATCAAGAAAACAACAAGACGTTGTAATTAGAGGTCAGTGGTGGGTCTTGGGTTATCTTAGCCTTGCTTAAATAGGTGTTTACTATTTCCTCTTACACGTAATGCACACGTTTCTCTTTTTTTTTAAATAGATAACTTTTTAACCTGAATAGGTATGGGTATGGTTTCAATGTTAGATAAAATAGGAAAACAAAAAGCAATTTCCTTTTTAAGAAAAAGAAAAAAGAGAGATACCTTTGAGCTGGATCTTTGTGTGTGAAGTTTCAACCATAAAATTTTATGTCTTCAACACACTACTTTCTTTGTCAAACTGATACACTAAACTTTTTCCTTTTTCCTAGGTTTTGTAACCTGTTTCTGTCTCCTAAACCAAGCTTAGTCGCCGCTATTTTGTTTGCCATTCATCCTATTCACACTGAAGCTGTAAGTATATCTTCGTTAAACATAAAACCATTTATTTTTTTATTTTTTTTAAATATAAAAATATGAAAAAAAATTTTTTTTCTTCTATTTTCTTTATAAAAAAAATTATTTTTTATCGCTTTTCTCACGGCCAGCACACAAATTTTCGTCGCACAGGAAGGGAAAAAAAGACCAGAAGCACAGGCACACTCAAACCGCTTATGAAAGTCGTGCTATTACATGTTTCCGAGTTTTTATCCAACAAAGTTGGGGGAAATAACACCCCACAAGGACTTTGTACAGCCATGCATGCAGCACATTCCCCTGTGGGAACAAAAACCATGCTGCACTAACAAATGCATGTTGCCGTACCCCTGTGGAGAGTTTTACTATCTCGAAATGACTATGGAGGTTTATTAAGTTGGGGTTCGTGGAGGTGATGTATTTTCAACATTTTTTTGTATCAAATAGTAGAGCGGAAGAAGAAATATACACCATCTTTACTACAGACTTAAAATCGACAACTAAAAACCAAATAAACCTTTAAGTATATTTCAGCCCTCTTTTCCCAGCTTTAAGAAGCAGATTGAAGAATACGCGTCGGGGAGTTCTTCTTTAAGATAATGGCGCATTCTAATGGAGTAATAAACATTTTCGAGAACATTTTTGGTTTTTAAATTTTCATCTCTCGCATTATAGCGACATCTTAGTGTTTTACCCTTCAAATTTCTCTCTTCCTTTTTTCTTTTCGCTCAACTTTTTTCTTCCAAAATGCGGTTACAATTTTTTTAATTTAAAAAATGGTCGCCATATATTTTAAACACCATATTTCACCCTCTGTTTTTATCTCCAAACGAGTATAACGAAGCTACTTTCATTTGCTGGCCATAGGCAAACAGTAGTGCAAGAAATGAGCACAGCTGGTAAAGATTGTGGTCACTTGTGCGGTCATGTTACCGAGATTCTAATCTTACTTAGAAGTAAACTTGAAGCAATCCAATGGAAGATGTTTATCTTAGGTTTTATAGACACGACAAACCCCACTCGACTTTTATTAAGATAAAATTAAACATTCTCGCATTAGAGTAAATTTAAAATACGAAAATATATTTGTTGTGTAAATAAATGATATCTTTTATCATCAGAAATAACTCAAGCGTGTGATAGAGTAAAATTAAAAATCTTGTCTGATGAATAATCATAAAGACGTGTTTATCTTAGTCATTAATTTTCTGGTCACTGCAACCGAATCGCGACTCACTGTATTGAAATTAGAATGGAGTTGGGAGAGAGAGGTCGAATAGTAACAACAACCGACAAATAAACTCATTAGAGAAGGAAATTTTTGATTTTAAAGTGTAATCTTAGTTGCGTTGCAATTTGCAGCTATAAATAAATAAATCTTAACGCAATAAGCGTCATTTATAAGTAGTGCAACTCTAATGTAATGCAATGTGTAAAATGCGCTCTGAAATGTAATAACGCATACATTAAACAAATTTATTGAAGCTCATGATTTAGAACTGTAATGTGCTTAGCAGTTGCCAAGAGAGAGAGGGTCTTATGGGAATAGCTTCAAAGAAAATCACATTAAATGTTGCATTCATAGATCTAAATGAAAATCTCACTTTGCTACATTGGACAATGTACCATGGGGGAAGAACTTTCTATTAGTGCCAACCCAGTTAATTGAGTGTGGAAATAACTTACTTAACATTAAGAACTTTGAGCATCACAACATTCTATTAAGATGCCTCTTTTCACCACATTATAATCTTCTGAGTCAGCAAAAGCGCTATAATGGAATCATGTAAAGTAGCGCCGAGTCGAGTCTTCCACACTTCCCGGTTATTCAATACAGAATTGAAAATTATGTTATTATAATTTCAAATGTAATTTCATTTTTTTTCCTGTTTTAAATATACTTTTAGGTTACAGGCGTCGTTGCACGAGCCGAACTTCTCTCATCAATATTTTTTCTCGCTGCTTTCTTTGCTTATGTGAAGGCTACAAAAGCAAAACAAACGGGTAAATTGGATTTTTTTCCTTCATTTGTTTCTCCCCATTGAAAATAACAGAAAGGATTGAAAAGATTGAGAACTCCCATTTTAGTTTGCGCGTTTAAAAGTAAATAGATGTCACTGAGTTCATTAGAATAGACAAAAGGAGAGGGATTTGGAAATGCATTTTTTCTCCTTTCGAAATTTAATTAATATAAATTACGAAACACAGTGACTAAAATAGAAAAGTGTTTACAACTTACAAATTAAAATTCCAATAATACTGCAATGTAACTATATGGACTGGAAAATGATCAATTTGGCTGCAAAGTTTCTGGTAAACTGATGATTAAGTAAGATGTTTGCTTTAAAAAAGGAAAATATCACTTGTTCTGTGATGTGTTGCTTTTATTATAGTTGACCTAAAACTTCTTGGCCTTTAACTATTTCAGCCAAATTGGCGGTTTACAGTTATGTGGCTTTTCTGGTTAGCCATGCAGTAAAATTGGGAGATAAACTACACCAATTGCCAGTAAATTTTCAGCACAATTGAAATCAAATGTGATTTTTAGTTAGATGTCAACATCCATCCTTCCTCTTTCCCATCTAATTTATTAATCTACAAATTTTCGTTTCAGATTGGACTTATTTATTGACAACCCTATTACTCTCAACTGTAGCGCTACTCTGTAAAGAACAGGGAATTATGGTTCTCTCTGTTTGCATTGTGTATGAGATCTGCGTCGTCTTAAAAGTAAGAAAAAAATTTTTTTCATAAAATTTGAGAATTAATTTCCAGCTCGTACTATAATATTTAATTTAGATGAATCGTGTTATTAATGAACAGTAAACAATTCACATAAACATTATACAACTTACTTAGAGGCACGTTTAATGATTTATCAAGAGAGAAAATATAAAGTGCTTTTATTTCTCTCTTTATGCTTGAACGTGTTCTTACTGCTCGGAGATAATTAACTTTTTTGTATTGTAATTTATAATTTATAATATAATTTTTACCACCGTGACAGCCTTGTACGAAAACAATCAAATTTACTTTATAGATTACTCCACAGTGTAAGAAGTCCAATATCTATCTTCGCAACCTTTTATTTCTCCAACTATTTATCTTCATGCAAAAAAACTTGAGATATATATATTGAATTTTCATTTCAAATGTTTCCACTAACAACATTTTGCATTGTATACAATTTTCCTTCGATCAATATTTAGTTTTAGTTTTAAATCTCGAACTTAAACAATTCGCCAGTAACAATAATATTGTGTTATTAGACTGAAAACAAAACTCGATACAATATTATTCTTGTAACAATTAAAACAAACTTTAAAAATTATATTTTAAAGCAAAACTTTTTTACTTCAAATTTAAATTCGAATAGAAATGTTTCAAAAATTTGAATTTCAATTCAATGCCAAACCTCGAGCAAAACACTTTGAAAAATGATCAGTCAATAAATCGAGATAAATTCAATTTTTAAAAATAAATTACTAATTTCTTTTACTCAACAACATCTGTTCACTTTAATACTCGGTCATAAACAATGGAAGTCGCAGTTTAAAACTATTTGTTGTGCAGTTAGGAACACTTGATTAAATCTTATTTCAAATCTGCACCTTCAACAAAGTGTTTTACGATACTGGTTCCGCATCTACAGTTTTCTTTTCTTTTTTTCCTAAAATGAATTGGTTTCTAGTAGTAAATCATAGTATATATTGCCAAACCAACGGGGGTACCACCACACCATACAATCCAATATTTCAGTTTCCCCGAGATTATAATCAGCATTTTTCCCCGGCTATTATCAACTTTTCTTTCCTGGACATAAAGAAGTTATTGTAGTATTCTCGCGAGGCAGGGTTTTAACTTTTCAAGTTTATAGCAGAAATGGAGAGCACGTTTGGGAAAAATTGTTCATTGGGGAAATGAAATTGTTTTGTTAAAACATTTTATGAACACACACTTGCAATTTACTGGTCTCTGCAGAGTCCAAGTGATGCGCTCAAAATTTAACAAATTTACACAAATAGTTCGAATGTCGTTATATATAATACTGCGCCATTTTCTGAGGGAAAAAAGGAAAATTTTCAACTTTTTTGCTAAGACTCGTTAGAAAATTCTTTTTAAAAAAATTTCTAGAAAATTAAAGTTCAAGTAATTCGGGAAAAATATAAAGGTGGCTTCTCTGTGTAACCTCATTTTCCAAACAATTTTCCCGAAAAATATGAAGTAAATTATAAATATGGCTGATATTTGTCTATTTGTTGAGTATTTCTTTATACATTTTTAAATTTTTTTGCATTTTTTAAATAAAAATGTTTGAATCAGAGAAAAAATGGAATTCTCCATTTCGCTTCATTTGTCAGCCATCTTGAATCAAATTGAAAGTTCTCTATTTGTAATGTCTGATTGGCGAATATTTTAGAAATCAAACAAGTTGAGTCTTAGCAATAGAGAAAATAATTTGCAATTTACATTTTAGTAAATTTTTCTCTTAGGAAACATTTACTTATAGAATTTTCCTAGTTGAGTCTTAGCAATAGAGAAAATAATTTGAATTTTTAATATTTCAAGTTTGAACCTTTCGCACAATTCCTAAGCAATTAAGGCCTATCTGTCAATTTAGATTAATTATTGATTGAAGCGACAAAGCAGCGCAGCAGCAGCAGCAGCACTAGACATCTTTTCAAATGAGAAAATGTTCACTCCCATCAGATTTGCATGCGACGATTTAAGTTTTGCTCGTCGCGTGACAAATGATGTAAATTTTCCACATTCGGTAATGACGCTCAAAAAGCTTGTTGTTAGTTTGTGATAAAACTGATATAATATTTGTAATCACGTCGCATGATTAATGAGTCGAATGCGATATGAATGAAATTTCACCGCCTCTAGTCTTGTTTACTCGCAGCCAAAGATGCCAACAGTTTTGATTTTGATTGAAGGACTATTTGTAGGGAAATTGATTTTCTCCGTATAACAAAAGATTCATTAACTCACGTTTCCCGCTTTAAAAAATGATTGTCACACGAAATAAAAAAAAGAAGAATATTTGATAGTCATGGAGAAAAATTGCTATTGTGTTTAGTGAGAAAAAATAATAGGGAAACCATAAAATGAAGAGAAACAGCTTGCGATCATGCCATCTGTTCATCACTTGCTCTTTTGTTATAATTTTATGTTCAGAAATACAGGAGGTAATTAACAGTTGGAGCAGATGAGAAATCATAACATCAGTTGTTAATATCACGTGTTTTCGAGTAACTACCAACAAAAACACTATTAAACGTGAAAAGAGCCGAAGATAAGCTTGGTTTGGGTTAGGTTAAGGTGATATATATTTTTTCCTTTTTTCTCTTTCCTGAAAGCAAAGCAATTGCAAGTAGATTGTTTGGATCTAAATGATTACGGATAATGAAAGTAGAACACTTGTTTTCGTGTTATTACAGGTTGTCTCCGGAAATTCCAATTATACAGCAGTGCCAAAATTGTTGCAACTCTGATAACATTGTGTGTTCTAAATATTACTTTTCTTTTTTCTCTCCTTTTCTTTGTGGTCGGGAGAAAACCTATTGTCCAACGGAATTAGATTTTTTTCCAACTCTTACAATAGAGATTTAAAAAAAAGAAAGAAAGGGTATTGCCGTTCCCAATGGAACATTTAAAAGCTTTATATTGAAGATCCATTGAGAACCAGAAGTTATTTGTCAATAATTCCACCGCTTTTTTTTAAATTTTAATACGCAATTCCCTTTCCGTTTAATGAAAACCTCGTAGATCACGTTGGAAAAAAAAGTTTATCGCATTAAATCCTCTCGACTGCTTTCAGATACGGCTCCAAGACATTCCTCATATGTTAGACGTGATTGCGAATAGTAGCACAAGTGCGTTCACCCATAGTTTACGAGAAGCGAGTCGTAGAATTATAACACTGGTCGTATTTAAACTCTTCTTAATCGTCATGAGACTCAAGATAATGAATGGACAACTTCCCACATTCACCAAGTAAGTTTCCCGCACATTTGATTGCACGCTTGTCACCTGTTCGGCATTAAAATAAATTTATTAAAAATAAAAAAAAACATCAACTCCAGAAATCAACGTAGCGTAGACGCTCGTTTATCTGTTGTGAATCGCTTTGGATTAAACTGTTGTCAGTTGGAAGGGCGGCGTATGTTACCGTTAAATGCAATTTAATTTTGCAGATTCGACAACCCTTCTGCTGTGGCTCCCACGCCTGTCCGCTACATGACCTACAATTATTTGCTGGCTGTCAACGCGTGGCTTTTGCTCTTTCCCCATAATTTATGTTGCGACTGGACAATGGGCACCATCCCTTGTCTCGAATCGGCACTCGACCCTCGACATCTGGCCACTGTTGGGTTTTATTTATCTTTCCTAAAACTGGCACGTGTTGCCAGTTTCCGAACACGACACGCGACAGTCGTTCTAATGGTAAGTTGTCATCAACATGCGTCGTGAATTTGCATTTACTTTCAACAACTTTTCGGGCTCCTAAAATTCAATAGTCGTTGAAACCGGATCAAAAGGGGGGAAAAAAAACTCCCAACACTCCGAAACACTTGAACGTCATTCGTCAAAGGATTTAATAGCAATCACATTTTCTCATCTTTTCACACCCTTTTCCTTTTCGCACACCACCATTACTTAATCATAACAGCTTCAAAGTGTCAACAAATTTTAATTAATTCTTAAAGCTTTTAGAAGGATGGCGCATTCGAGTGCTTATTACTGACTCTCAGCAGAATGCTATCATTCATTTTTCATTGCAACAGTATCTAAGCAGAAAACTCTTGTCGATAAATAACTCAAAACTCGACGAAATCAGTCTTAAAACCGACTTGTTTATGATAAGACATAAATAATTACCGACAAGTCCAATTTCGAATCTAACTTTAAGCTGTTTTCTTTTTTGTTGACAAAAACAATATTTGAGCTTTTAGCCACTGACAACGCTCTCGTTTAAGTCATTAATTATATGATAGTAATCCTTTCTTTTTTCCACCCTCACTCTCTCTTGCTTTCTACTATAAAGGTGATCCTCAGGGAGCGTAATCCATCAAGCTTAAGCTTTTAATTCCACTCACAGAGCAATTTTTTCTTATATACACTAAAAGTTCATTTGTATCCGCAAAGAATAGCAAATTCTTTATTCGGCGTCTATAAATTTCCTTGTGTGTAATTCAATCGATTTGCTGACTCGTGCATTTCTAAATAGTTTTATTGAGTACGGTAACGCGTGCGCCTTTCTTCCTAGTGATTTTCCACAATTACGCTTTGTTTTTTTCCCCCTCTGTACATAAATATATATTATATAATAAATTTATTTTCTTATTCCATTAGTCTTTTGAAAGAGCATTACATTTGACCATGTGTTCTCTGAACTGAAAATAAGAAAAACGGAGCAGACACGCTCAATCGGCTGGAAATATTTTACTTTGAATATTAGAACCCCTCAAGGAGTAATACCGGATTGCCAGTGCTGACTGTATTATGTGCTTCAGTGACTTGCCATTTTCCAATACGGTCGAATTGGTCACATCAGGAGACAAACTTTTGCACTGAGTATAAGTTTTGTGCAAAATGGAATTCAATACAGACTTTTTAAAATGACAGCTGAAACTTTAAGAAAAAGTTATGAAAGAATTGATTTCTGCAGCTCGTCCTTGTTACACGCCACATTTTACTTCTGACTTTTTCACTATTCAAAACCCCCTATAGTTTTAGCTGACAGTTCCAACATTCCATTTTTCCCCAGCAAGCCAACTTCTGCTTCTGTTTTCAGTAGCTGAAGTAGTCAGGTAATTTGCCTTGTGAGAGTGCATCTTTCGCAGAACTTAAAATTAATTAAGCTTAAAGTAATCAAAAGTCCAAAACATTAGAATTGAATTCGTGACTCGCCTCCAGATTTGTTTGTTTTTGCCATGTCATCATCCTGCGTAATGTTTTGTTTGTTTGAAAGGGTAAAAAAAATCAAATTCGAATTGCTAATTACAGAATAAAGGCAATTTCACTTATTTAAACAATTTATAAACAAGAAAAAGGGCAATAAACCCAAACCCACGACACTTGATACAGGAAAATGCCATTACAAGACCGCACACCATCCTGAGATAATGCACTTTGTAGGCGAATGGCCCTTTCCACCAACATTTGCTGTCCTAATATTTCAAAAGTTCCAACTTTTCTGCTCTTTTCATAATGCAATTTCACTTGCTTTTCCCTTAGATTTAGTCCTATACGTTACAATTTTATAACAAGATTATATCCAAACTTAATCTTGACCTGCGTGGCATTATGGGCATTAATGTAACGATGAAAAATTCAATTAGGCGTCTTAATTTTTCAAATTACAGCCAGCATTTTTTTCGTGGGTGCAAATTCGTGCGAGTTTCCACCAGTAATTTGCATTTCATTTACACTTTTTTTTTAATATTCCCAAACTTAACTCGGTTTTGCAACTTTATAAAAATTCTCGCGTGTGAGCGAAATGTTTGTGACAAGAGCAGAAAGGGCAACTTTTACAACTTTTAGTCTCCAGTGTCGCATTCGAGAAACGCAACCGTCCGTCGAGCTTAAGCAGAAGAAATAATACGCGATAAGCCAACGGGATTTATGTTGGCCAATCTTCCATTAATTGCATTATGTCTACATCTTATCTTACCTTAAAGATAACCATCCAAAACACAATCTACAAGCATCTAAAGACTAATAAAACCGAATCCGTCCGCGAAACTTTTAAAAGGGTTAATTTTTGTTTTGAACTTTCGCTTCCTTCCGGTTTTATTTAACACAAGATTATTTCATCTGCAGCGCTCGTCACGTTTCAAAATTGCAGTTGCATTAAAACTCATTTCCTATTTACCTTGCAAGAATTCAAATTTAATTAAACGAGCAATTACAAGTTGCGCTCACTTCCTTCATTCCAAACCCTACTCATCTTTCCCTCAGAATTTGATCAAATCAAACACCACCAGCTGCCACTTATTGTAAACTAGTGAGAGAAAAAAAATGGATTTTTTTCGAGTTCAATTTTCCCAATTCCATCAAATACAGGGATATTCAGTTGAGGGTTTATATGTACTTCCCTTCAGCTATGCATTATGGATTTTAATTTATTTGACAGAGCCTGGCCATCATTGTATTTCCATTTCTACCAGCATCCAATCTGTTTTTCCCCGTCGGTTTCGTGATAGCCGAACGAACCCTGTACACACCTAGCATGGGCTTTTGTATTTTAGTTGCGTACGGATGGAACATTTTGCTTCAGAAAAGGTAAACATATCAATAAAGCATGTTGCTCTTTAATTCAATAAATAAAAATTCGGTTTTTCACTTTCTTTAACGTATAATCTCTTTTCTTCCACTTCTTTTTATTAAACAGCGCTCATAAAAAGCTCTTGTGGATAGGCCTTCTATTTTTAATGCTTATGCACGCATCCAAGACATTAACTCGCAATTTAGACTGGTGAGTGATGATTTTTAATTACCTAATTTATGCGGATTAAATTTTAAAATATATTGCGATGACTTTTTTGGTGAGGGGAAATAAAGGTGAATGGAAAAGTGAGGATTGTTCCCAAGTTTAAGGATATTCTAAAGATGTTGTTGATGTAAGTGATGTACAGAGAAAAGAAAGGGAAAAAATGCTAATGAGAGAGCATTGGGACTATAAAGATGGACATAAAAATAGTCGAATGAGATCTTTGTGTGATTGCGTGCAGCAGTGAAGATGGAAAACGGCTAGTCAGTGTAAAACACGTATAGAAAGGGAAAGAGAGTCGTGATGATGCCCTAGAGTGCACAGAGCGAGAGAAAATCTGCCTATCTCTAAGAATAAGACCTTCGCCATCACGTGAAACCTGAGCAGGACTAGATGTCAGGGATCTTTACAGTGTTAGTGAAACGCTGTCATCGAAATGTTTGCGACGAAAAAGAAATCTTTACAACAAAGCTGTATTTTTAAAGCGTCTTAGACTCGAAATTGTCATGCAAAATACGTAATGCCGCAAACTTTGTTGATGTAAATCGTTATCGAATCTATTGACCGGAGTTCCTCGGTTGCGGTTTGGGTTCGCCCGAACCAAATCAGCAGAGCAGATCTCGTGACAGCCTTTTTCAAATTCCAGTTCCGTGTGACATCATCAGCATGGTGAGATATAGACAATTTGGCACTCAACTCTCATATCAGAATTACATCAGATGCGGAAATATCGCAGCGTGGAATGTGAAGAGAATTTTTTTCCCATCTCTCCCCTTTCAGGGGAAAAGAATCTTTTCCACTGAGTAGATATGATGTATAAATTGTCAAATCAGTACATCATCCGCATCCGACAGAGGCGTGATCACATTTTGACACACTTTGTCTTCGCCAAATGGTTCTTACTGTTTTTTTCTCGGGTCGAAGGCAAGCCTCACTGCCCATTACAGCTGCGACGCATTAGTTTTTCAAGTCGTCAAAACGAGAGATGGAAAAAATTGAGTCAAACACTCGAAATGTCTTTTGTCATTAATAACAAATGAATTACGCTTAATAGGACAGAGAAAACTCGATCGGCGTGTATTTTTCTTTTATATTTTCCAGGGAATCTGAATATTCGATTTTCATGGCTAGTCTTCGAGTAAATCAAAGAAATGCCAAATTGTACAATAATGTTGGACACACGTTAGAAAATGTGGGCAAATACGAAGACGCGTTGAACTATTTTCACCAAGCCAGTGTGTATGTATCAAATTCCTTTTTTTTTAAATAATTTAAAAAAAAAAAATTTTTTTCTTCTTTTGATTTAAAAAAAAAAAATTAAAGTGTTCAACCAGACGATGTGACTGCTTATATAAACATGGGTCGACTGTATAATAATCTAAAAATGTATGAAGAAGCTGAAACGACATTCAGCAAGGTAATCTAACTTGTAAAAAAAAAAAAAAGTATAATTTCCTCCAATTTTTTCTTTTATTTTGAATTCAAAATAGGCTAAAGACTTATTACCCAAGCCAAGACCAGGAGAATCTTATTACACGAAAATAGCACCTCATTACCTGACTGTGTTCACCAATCTCGCCAGTCTCATTTCCAAAAATGATTCGAGGTTGGAAGAAGCTGACGCAGTAAGAGCCTTACTGTCATCACATTAAAATTTTAATTGTCAAAATCGCCTCTAATTACCGTCAAATTTCCAAACTTATCAAACGATATTAAGTTTTGACATTTATTTTTCTTCTCTAAATATTAGCTATACCTACAAGTCATTAGAATGCGAGCTGATTATACACACGCATACATAAACCGCGGTGATATTCTAATTAAAATGAACAGGTAATCTCACAAAGCCAATCTATCAATATCGCTTTCAAAGCGCGCCATTTTTAATCTGATGAATAAATTTATTTCCAGAACAAAGGAGGCGCAGGAAATTTATGAAACTGCGCTCAGATATGACAGTAGAAATCCCGACATCTATTATAACGTAAGATTAAAATTTCTTTTCTTTCAAATTTCTTCAAAATTTGAATTTTATATTTCACAAAACTAAGACACTCCTGATCCACTGTATAAAACTTAATTACACTTTTAACCCTTTTCTTGAACTCGCAAAGCTGGGTGTGGTGTCATGGGAGCAAGGACGAGCAACAGAAGCATTGGCTTACCTTAATAAAGCGCTGGAATTTGACCCTGACCATAAAGTAAGTTATTACACGCCCAGTGTGTTTGATTTATTTATTTTTTCCTTTTCATTTAATACATCCTTCGCTCCGCCGGTTAATATAACTTCCATTCGTATTTTTGCGCTGAGTGCGGCGCATTAATTAAGAGATAATTAAATGTAAAAAATCTAAAAAATTAATGAAAAAGTAAAGGTTATGTTTGTTAATAGGATTAACACGCGGCGCGAGAGGGATTAACTTTTCTTTACTTATTTATCTTCCAGGAAGCCCTGATGAATTCTGCAATTCTAATTCAGGAAACTGGAAACGCAGAAATGAGAAAAACAGCTCACCAAAGGTAAATATTAATTAGTCCTAATTTAGCTTGCAATTAAAAAGCTAACAACTTCATATGTCCGCGTACGTTAATAATACAACGCGGCGAGAGACGTACACAAACAATAACATTAATGTTTAATTCAGCCAATTATTCCCTCCGAAAAAAGCAAATAAATAAAAAAAAAATGATTAAAAATTCATTCTCTCTCTAGGTTACTTCGGATGATTGAAAAAGGGCACGGAAATGAGAAAGTTTACCTGAATTTAGGAATGTTAGCAATAGACGACAACGACTTGGAAAGCGCTGAAAGATGGCTTCGCAAAGCAGTACAAGTAATTTAATTATAAAATCAATAAAAAATAAACAATTATCAAATTCAATAATTTCTTTTTCCTTTGTCAAAAGGCACAAGAAGATTTCCGAAGTGCCCTTTATAATTTAGCGCTTCTCCTATCTCACAAAAAGAAACCTCTCGAGGCAGCTCCCTTTCTTCATCAACTATTAAAGGTATAATCAGTACACCGCACAAAGCGCATAAAAAGTGCATCGCTTTCAATTTTTCTTACCGTGAGACGTGAAACTCAAAAATCTAACTCTCCCTTTCCTCTTCATTTATAATAGAACCATCCAGATCACATTAAAGGACTCATTTTACTAGGAGACATATATGTCAATAACATTCGTGATCTCGACGCAGCAGAACAGGTTCGTTCTTTTTTGTTTCGCCAAATTGCGAGTCGAGAATAAACAAACTAAATGTGTTGTTTTAAAACAGTGTTATCGTCGCGTTCTTGCTTTCGACTCAAATCATATCCAAGGACATCACAATTTCTGCGTAATTTACGTCGAGAGAGGTGACCTGGAAGCTGCCGAGCAGTGTTTTGTAAGGGCGGCCAGGTAGAGCACAAATTATTCCTTTCACGTAGGCAGAATGATAAATTATACAAAATGCGTCGTTTTCCAATACTTATAAATATGCAGATCGTTTAAAAAGTGCGATAATTATGTATATACACAAGCTTTAATGATTCAGCAGCATTTCAACTGGTGCAAATTTGAATTTAATTATAATAGGCTGTGAGATTGTTTACCACATGTTTGTTAATTGTCTCTTCAAACCGCCAGATTCTGCTGACAAAGATTTTATGTTTAAATCACACCGTAATTTGACAATGGATTTATTTTTTTAATTTCCGCCAAAGTGGAATGAAAGAATTCAAATGGAATAAAATCAAAAATTACGGTTATTACCTGAGCTTTATCCTTTTTAGCGAAAAGCTAAGCTTTTTGACCTCACGGTCATCATCAGGTTTGTAATGTCAGCATTCTCTCGAGTCGAATGAAACATTGCAAACATTACAAACCTGATGATGCCCGAAAGGTCGAAAAGCTTAGTCGTTGAGTAGAAAGGATAAAGCTGCGTGCTCCAACTAACAATTTTGGATTTTTATTTCCAAAAACCGTCAACTCTAATCAAAATTGATCAACAATTCTTTAAACAAAAATGATATGGGAAAAAAATACGTTACTGCATTCTAAGTACAACGAGCAATTGTTTGTTCTCTTAATCGTATTAAGAAGTTAACCACACGGAACAACCTTTCTGTACCACTGGTAAACACAGTAATTGAATAAGAACGTGTTAACGGGTGAAAGAAATTTGTTTACGCGTATTTAACGATGCGGAAAATATGTTAAACTTACAAAACTCAATTTTCAAAGAAATATTACGGTGTACCGTTTCATTAAACATCTTGAATACCGTAGTATATCTCCGCTTACTCGACATTTCAGAGTAAATAGAAAACAAATGGTGCAAAAAATGTGTTCGGGAATGGACTATTAACTCTCAATATTACATACACAACCTTTAGTCGAGTAATGTTTCTATTTTCACGAGTTGCTTATGTTGCACAAATTACATTTACTGATTATTTTTTCTTCTTAGCCGTGTATTTTCCATCACTGTGGTTAAAACCCACATTAGCCCGTGTTCAATATTAATGTACTCGTCCCAAAAACCTTTTAAGGTCATTAATTTTTAAACTTGTGTTATGCATGACCAGCTTTAGGAATTTTATATAGATTGCACTTTTGAAATCCCCCAACATCGCAATCAGAATATCAACAAAAACAGTCGTGACCGTAATTCTATCGAACCTCAAACTTGCAAGCAGTTGCACTTTTTATAACGCTGGAAGAAAAATCTTATAAAAATTTACAATGATTAAATTTGTTGTAAAAATAAAAACAAATATACGATAAATTTAATTATTGTAAAAAAAATTTAATTTTCTTTTCACTTTAATACGAATCAAAATAAATGAAATTTGTCGTACAAGCAGGAAAAGTTGAAAAATACAATAAATCTAAAAGAAGTTGCAATAAAACAAGCACTATCCAATTACGAGAAATCCGCTTGTGAAAACAATCATCAAAGTACTGGAGCACAATTCCCCATAACAGAAACATAAATAATAACAACCATAAATTGGACTTGATGAAAATTGTCCCATAAAATAAATTCTAATGATCGGCCCTTACTAGTAACACTGCTAATTTATCATTGAAAATGACAATTGTTCGGCTAAAAGGTGTAATAAAAGTCCAACGGAAAGCTCAAAGCACCAAACCCCACCAACTTAAAAGGATTCTTTAACGTGAAACATAAAAATACCCCTAAGGCCTAAAACTAGCGCTGCCATCTTAGCAAAGTGCTTGGAAAGGTTTCCCACAAAATTTTTCAAGAACGAACCCAACCCCTACTAGGCCCTTTGGGCTTAAGCTATAATACGAACACAGGCTTCAACTAGATGGTGGATCATCTTCTTCTACACCTGCGTTCCCATTGAAAAGGAATTTGAGGGTGAATTTTCCCAAGTGATAACAAAAGCTCGTCTTGGACCGCGTGCCACATCTAAATTACTCGGAATATAAGTTAAAGAAATTATTTCAAACCGTGAATACTAAAACTTTAAAGAAAAGGAAAAAGTCAAGTTTCAACTTTTATTGGTTTTAAAAAAAATCTTAAAAATTTATGGCCGACATCTAGTCTTTTAGCACCTGGTCTTTCAAATCTTTCAAAGTTGAAACTGAATGTGTCACGGAGTTTGTTTTTTTAATTTTGATTGGCATTTTATGCTTTGTTATATATGAAAAATTAAAATTTGTCATTTTAAAAAAATTGGTTTCAATTCAAGTTTGTATTAACTTGTAAAATTCTAAACATTTATTTATTTCATTTATCAATATCTCGCTTCGCCACACTCTTGTCACGTAATGCCGCGAGATAAAATGACATCATTCAATTCCCCATTTATCACCGAAATGCAGAATTTTCTGTCAAATTTTACCAACTGTTTCCCCCCAATCCATCAATAAAATACAACTTAATTTCAACAAATCCAAATCCGAAATTGAAAAAAAAAAAAAAATGAAAAAAAAAAAATGAAAACAATAATAATTTCCCATTTCTTTCATTACAAACATCGAAAAACAATAAAATTACAATTCTTTTTTTTTAATTTTCTTTTCCAAAAAAACAAAAAAAAAAAAAAAAAGAAAAAAAAAATCAAATTACTCAAATATATGTTTTTCTTTCGACAGCATGGCACCTCACGTTGACTACATCAAACATCACCTGCAAACGGTTCGGAGGATTTTGGAACAAAGGCGACTAGCAGGACTATCATACAACAACCCGTATCACATTACCGAAATGGATAAAGAACTCCCAATATCTTAGCATTAATCAATACTAGACAAATTAAATGATTGATAATTTAAAAAGGTGTTAAATAAACGACAAGACAACGACGACAAAGATTTTAAAAAATCGGTGGCCTTTGTAAGATGACAGAAAAGTGTCATGTGAAATCAGGAAGACCTAATTCAGATCTCATATTCTAATGCAAATATTTAGATACGTGGGGTTATATTAGAAACATTATTGTATGATATCTATTTTAAAACGAAATGCCTATTGATAATGTTTGTGCAGCAGCAAAAAAAAAAACAAATAAAATAAAAAATAAAAAAAAAATGCTTTGAAATTGTTTGGTCTTGTCTTTTGATATAATTAAATTTTAATGAAGCCATCAAATTTCATCAGCAGCATCCTCCTGTCTTTAATTTAATCCCAAAACAACAACAAGAACACAAATTATTGAACAGATGCGTCCTTGGGAGTGCTCGGCCACTGATTGTAAATTATGTGCAATCAGGATTTGTTTTCTCTGCATTTATATCTGAAGAGGATTAAATTTTTTCAAAAAAGAGAGGTTTAAGTCTAGTGGGATCTGTTAGCAGTACGTTTTTGTTGCTAAATGAAGAATAAATCTCCGATCATTTCCTCTTACGGCCATTTTAGGGGGATAAAAAAGGGAAATAGAAAAAGTAGGCTTGTTGAGTATTTCAGAACGTCAGCCAAATTGAAAACTGTCTAGTTGAAACAGGTCAGTGTATGAAGGATATTGAATTTTCCATTCTGCCAACTTAAAGTAGCAGCATCCACTGTTGAAATGCATGTGGTTCGAAATTGACTTTTACGTTACACGATTCACATATTTTTTTTCAAAATCTCATATATGTCACTTAGTGAATTGACAGTCAATTTTATTCTGGCAAATGTACAATTTACTCGCCATATTCCATATTCTATCGTCCCTTCCGGGTCGGAAAAGATTGAGATTTGGAGAAATTTGTAAGAGTAACAAGCGCCTTGAAAGTCTTCAACGTTAACGTAAGGTAAAATTCGATTACGCACTTGACATCCGCTTCTCGTTCAACTAAATCAATTTATTTTATAACAAAAACAAAATAGAAAAAAAAAAAAAGAAAAAAAATAGAAAAAAACACTCACAAGTCTGTCAACCTGGTAATTTTCTATTTTCACTGTTGTTGAGGCCCTGGAGATTTTTCGCGCGTTCGGAAACGCTAAATTACTTCGGTCTCATTAGGTTCGTAAGCTCAAATTAGGGCATTAGCGATTTCGTTTCTGGGATGTATTGTTACTCCACTACCAAACGCTCGATTTCCGATACAATCTGATGCTCAAAACCGAATTCGTTCAACCCTAAAACGTCATTTTGCAAAATTTTGTGATTCGAACGACTCAAACAACAACTCCGCCATTTCTCCACAAATTAAAATATTAATTCGAAATAAACATTCAAAACATCGCACTTCATATTCAAATACGAACGCAATTCTTAAGAGACATTTTCCACTTTCTAAACGCGGAATGCGCATCGGAGAACGCCGGCTTAGCATATTTAATACAAGTTTATCGCGATAATATAGAAATAAAAAGCAGTTTTGTCATCAACTTTTGAAAATAAAGTTTCAAATCCACTTAGATTGAAGATAAAAGGAATAAAAGTTTTAAAAAGTGAATTTGAACCTATCAGCATGTGATAGCTGTATCAGAAGATAACTTTTTCATATAATTCTGCATGTCGCTGACAATGAGAATGGCAAATCAATAAGCAAGCTAGGGAAGCAGAGATAGGCAGCTTTAATGGCATTTACGTCCTCACCTCGGCCTCCGTGATGACTGCCTAGAGATGAGAACGAAAGCAGAGTGCGGAACGTACAGCTGCATGTTATCAGTTCCATTGCAGAGTCTGTCATTGGAGCATGGAGCAACAGATAGAAAGCAAATGGAAGAATGGTAAGCTGTTGAATTTAAAGTTATAGGCCTATAGATGGCCGCCACGGTCTTAGTTATCAAACGATACGAGATAATAGATTAGGGTGTATTGCTAACTTAATATACTATTAAATCGCCAACGACGCTACAAATTGTGTGTTGCCGTGTTTCATATGCAGCTTAAGTTTGCTTCTTCCAACATCCTTCCGTGATGGGGAAAAAATTTGATTCAATTTATAAAGGGCTTGAAAAGAAACAAGTTTCCAATAGACGGCATAATAAAGGTTTTTAGAAAGTAAAAACAATTTTTTCCCTCTTTTTTCCGCTTTCTCACACTCTTCTTTCTTCTTGATGTGTGCAAGTTTGGTGCCAAGTTTCACATTGCTTCTTAAATCAAAATGCTGTCATGTGCAGACACTTTTCTTTCGCGCTATTACAGTGGTCTGAAATTCTAATGACAATTTTATATGGCTGACAACACTCCGACAATCTCTTACGCTAGTTCAATAACTTGGTCTTCTTTTGTAGTCTGTTTTCTTTTGAAATGCTTACCGAGTCTAAGCTGTTCAACTGACGGAATTTTTAAAACAAATAATCAGACTTGGGTGACAGAACTAATCTGACTCGGCTGGTAGCGAGTTACTTGTCATTCTAAGGTCACATTTGGTCGCGAACTAACTTAAAAGAGACGTGAGATGCTCAGAGTTCAATTAAGCTGTAATGTATACTTATGGCCAGCCAGTGATGTGCCAACAATGAAGGAAGTTGCCAAGTGAGTCATAATTGTTACATTGAAGATTCAGATTTTAAAAATTAAAGTGTAAAATAAATGTAATAAAATTAAATAAACTCTAAAAATTTTCTAACTTTACCGTAACACAAATTTATAATAAAAATTAAATTACCGTATTTAATTTTTTTTTTTTTTTTTTTTTTTTTTAAGTGACTGTAACCGTAATAAAATTTTTTTTAAAGTAACTTCTTTTAACTAATTCCAAGTTCCCGTTTATATTAAAACTTTGAAATTCCAAAATAATTTTTAACTTTATAATAAGCACACCGCAAATTATCTTTAGTTTGTCTGGTCAACCTCCCTTCTTAGTTGAACGCCACAGCATGCAGAAGTCGTATCACCGCGACGCCCGCGGTCTGGACTTCAGGTTTCACCATAATCAATTCCACGTAACTGTCTATTGCACTTCGCCACTGGTCTGGCTTTTATATCTCTATCCACTATTCCATCAACATGTCGGTTCTTATGAATACCCTCGCTATTGATTAGTTTTTAATAAAACCAAAAGCATAACCTGTCAATTCTAATATTGGATTAAATCACTCGCTTAAGTCACGTGCGAAGAACTCCATCTTCGCTTAATTGGGTTGCACGAAATAATAAATCAATAACCGAACAGGAATTACAGCAGAGATTGATAAATAAATTTCAATCGTAAAATTTCAACCTTTTTATCGTTTATTTTACTTTTTTACACAGAAAATCTGTCAAGTAAATTTTTCTAAATTTTTAAAATTTAGAAATAAATAATTATAAACGACTAGTTTTTCCTTTTACCTTAGTCTTTTTGTTACATTACTTCGAACATTATTTTTTTTCTTTTAATTCAACGAAAACTTTGTTTAATTTTTTAATAAAAATATCTACTTCGCTGCAGTTCATACCAATAGCAGCAGCTGCAGTTAAATATGAAGGCATAGTGTGCTTGGAATGAGACCCGTAATGATCAAATGAGGTACCACTAATTTCCTTCTTCAATCCAGGTGCAACCACTCTATAAAATGGTAAATGATTTAGTCACACAATTCTATAATCAATCCTGTCAACATGCAATCATTCAAAGCGATAAACTTCCACTACATCATCAAAGCCACCCAGAAAAAATCCCTCAATAAATCATGCATTTGTGACAACTAAATCAAAGCAAAGCCAATACCGAAAGAACGCAAGGAAATAACACAAAGAAAAAAAAAGAAAAAATGTCCTACCTTGTGCCGGAAATGCATCTTGTGTACAACATGGAACCTAATTTTGTTACTGAATCGTTGTCATTTTGAGGAAGCGTTGA
>JAQIXT010000577.1:0-29890 GCA_034700445.1 Stenotaenia linearis | reverse complement strand
CCAAAAATGATAAATTACAAAATTTTATTATTTGAATCTTGTTTGAATCTGAGTGTTTTGTTTTCGAAATTGAAAGTTGTTAATGAAACCAGCTGATCGGAAGTTATTCATGATGGCGTTACTGCGCATGCGTGTTACAATTTCAGTTTCCGTTTTTTAGTGCCTCCCAGTTGGAAGAGATGGTTGAAGATTGTCATTTTATTAGTAATTGATGTCTCATTCAGTCTAAATTTAAAGATGTTATAATAATCGGAAAAAACATTGGATCGCACTATCAAAATCAGTCGTACGTAGCTGTGAAAGAGCAGAAATGTCTTCAGAATCAGATAGCGATTTCGGCGAGCAGTTTTTCGATGCTGAAGGGAGTAGTCCGATTAAAACTAACAGGTCAATTATCGATAAATGAAATTTTTAATTGTTACATTAATAACAAAATTTCAACAATAAACAACCATCAACAACGAACAGCACGTAAATTGTTTAAAATTATTTTCGATGTTTTTTTTCAGGTCTAAACTCAAAGCGTCTCAAACATCTCTTACTACTCAGGTATAATATCGGAATTTTAAAAAATATTGCATTAAGTAATACGTTTTCAACTGTAGGATTCGTCATCAAAACTTACGAACGATAATAGCGAAAAAGGTTTAGCTTCTTCCAAACCCGATACCTTAAATCATCAAGCGACTTGGAGTGCGGAAAATATTGCAGTGCCATCTGAATTAGATAGAAAGGTAACAGTTACGTAACTTATTATGTAAAGAATCATGAGTTAACGTAATGTATTTGTAGGAAATTGAGCGTAAAGCGTTTGAAAATGATAAACGTAGACGAAAGTTGGAAGAAATGCGAAGGCGAATGCAAAACGACGAGGACGATTCTGCCGATGTAGGAACAAATAGTCAAACGTCATCAATTGATAATTTATACGTACAGCATCGTCAGCATTTACCACTGATCGGTGATGGCGACGATGCTCAAAGCGTTGTCAGCCTTGGAAAGGTAAGTAAAGGATTTAATTTTCAAATCTGTAAACAAAATAGTAAAATTTATTTATTTATAGGTCGGCCGAATTCTCAGTGGTACTGAATCGGTGTATTCGGGTAGCTCGTACACCCTCAGCACGACGAGTGATCCTGAAATTACATCGCGATGTTCTCAGCTGTCGAGAGAAATGCCTGTATTACAAGAACCAGATTTAGTTGCCAGTACGAAACCGGAGAGGCCTATTGAACTGATGCCTCCTCCGGTTCCACCGCGCCGGAAAAAGAGGAACAAACAAGCTCTCACTCCTCAGTCTTCGCTTCCATCAATCGACATTCCTAGTCCTACCAGCACTGTCGATACAATAACGAAAGAATTCGAACATTCTTTAGATATTAAAAGTGCCGTTAAAGGACTTTATGTAGTAAAACCACAAGTAATCTTTGAATTTAAACGATAAAAATGAATTAAAGTTAAAATTCATTTTTTAAACATCCTAAAGGATGAAGAAAAAGATAAAGCGGAGGGACCACCGCTTGTGGGAGAAGATTCTACAAATAATAATGCAATCACGTTCAGCGAAACTTCTCTGGACGATGATGATGCGTCAAGTAAACAGATGAATATGTTACTTCGTATGCGAACTGATTCAGGGAAACAATTAACCGATTTGGTATTTTGAAATTTTAAAAAACAAATTAACGAATTTTTATTGTTATTATTATTTTTTTTTTGATAGGAAATCGTTGAGCAAGTAATGGTTTTGAATCTGGATACCGGTGAACGTGTGCCATTAAGTATGGCCGAAGACCGCCTTCCTCAATGCATCAATCCTTTGAGTCTTCACATAATGAGAATGACGTCTGAATACGTTAGGTGGTTATTATAAATTTTTAAAATTCTGAATTATTTCTATTTATAAATGGGAAACGATTTCTAGTAATTCGAGCCTTAATAAGAACAAGGAATCCGATGACGACGATACGGACGATCAGAAAAAGAGCAGCAATTCTTCAGATGCTTTGGATTCAAAACGAAAACAAACGTATTAATTTTTGTTCTCTAAATTATTATTGAAAAAAGAATGATAAAGTAATAAAATGTTATCTTGTACTCAAAAAAGTTTTATTTCTCTAGGAAAAGAATTAAACGACTCATAAATCGTACCGTCAACAAAGTAAAATCGCTAGCTGATGAAGTGAAACTCGGTCGTCACAACGACGACGGCGTCGAATCGAGCGAGGACGAACCCAGCGCCGATTCAAAACAATCCATCAAAGTTGAGATATCAAACATTTGATTTTTACGTGACTTTAATTTTATTTTTATTTAGTTTAAGTCAGCTAGTTGTCACAAAGGACCTTACGAATTTGATAAATTGAAGATAATCCAGGATTTGGGAGGCGAACATTCTGTGAGCGTTTGGAAAATGAAAATTTGACATTTTTTAAATTTTTTAAAATTTCAGGGTGCTGTGTGGACGATGAAATTTTCTCATTGTGGCAGATTATTGGTATTTTGTGCTATTATTTGTGAAATATTAAAATTAAAGTTGATTTTGGATTTAGGCTACTGCTGGACAGGACCACATACTGCGCGTCTGGGTATTGAAAGATGGATACGATTATTTTAACAACATGAGACAAAAATATAACGTTGAATGTAAATTCCGGTAAACAAAATTCACTTTCAATTTATGTTTATTTTCTAAATTTATTTTCAGCCAAAGTCTCACCAGCACCTTCTCAAGAAAGTCTGTCTTCCCACCAGTCGCAAGAAGAAGAAAAACAACAATCTGAAGATGCCAAAGCTCCTTTTATGCCAAAACCATTTTTTGCTTACTCCGGACATACTGCTGATTTATTGGACGTATCTTGGTCAAAAGTAACTCATATTTACACGATTACATGAAAAAATATAAAAATGTATTTCTTTTTAAAGAATTACTTCATATTATCTTCTTCCATGGATAAAACCGTTCGATTGTGGCACGTTTCTCGTGGAGAATGCCTTTGCTGCTTTCAGCACATCGATTTCGTGACTGCTATTGCCTTCCATCCAAGAGTAATTTTCGAGTTCAATGATTTACAATGACCTAATTAATTTTTTTTTAATTGGTAAATTAGGATGACCGTTATTTTTTAAGTGGTTCCTTGGATGGAAAATTGCGATTGTGGAATATTCCAGATAAGAAAGTAGCTCTGTGGAACGAGCTTGATGGGCCAACGAAATTAATTACGGCCGCTAATTTTTGCCAAAATGGAAACGTTGCTGTTGTTGGGTCTTACGACGGACGTTGTATATTTTATAAAACCGACGTGAGATTTATTGATTTCTTCTTATTATTATTATTAATTTTTTTGTGTTTTAGCAATTAAAATACGATACACAAATTACCGTTCGATCCACACGAGGAAAAAACGCAAAAGGGCGAAAAATTTCGGGTATCGAACCGACACCTTTCGAAGATAAAGTACGAGATTTATATGATTTTACACGAAATTATAAATTTGATTTATTCATTTTTTGAATTTCAAGATTTTAATTACATCTAACGATTCGCGAATACGTTTATACAATGTAATCGACAAGACACTTACGTGTAAATACAAAGGTTATTCGAATCTTAGTAGTCAGATTCGAGCGAGTTTCAGGTAAAAATCATTTTTAATTTCTCAAATCCAACTAATAACCGTTTTTCATACTAATGAAAAACATTTATACATCTCATAATCAATTTATTTTATAAAAGTCGAACCGGGCAGTGAGTTTTAACCTGTGATTTTTAGAATAACTCAGTCAAATCCCTGGATATTCTCCGCGCACACTTTTCCCTCGCATTTATTATAATCTCTCGCTTCGGATTGGCTGAAACCGATGATATCTAATTGTCTGTTCCAGCCGCACGGAAGAATATAAAAAAGCTCGGGATGTTCGAACCCCATGAGCGTAAAAACATCTTCTTGAGTTATAACGGGATTATCTTCTTTGGTGAACCAATACTTGTGCACCAGCCAACGCAACGATGGGTAATGCAAGAATGCATTGAGAGTAATAGAATGACGCATTTTATGCAAATCGAGTAAAAGTAAAGCTGTGTTGAATCCTGGCTTCGCTGGCTGGCCGAACCCGGATGCAGGATTATACTTTTCGTACATGGTAAAAGAATGCCGGTATTTGGGCACTTGTTGCAACGCAACGCCGATCACCTGATCGTTGTTAAAATGGCGGAAGTGCGTGTAGAGCTCGCCCACGTCGGCACGAATGGTCAAGCGATTTTCAACCACAATCAGTTTTTTAAGATGTGGGAATTTGAAGGGTAAAATCAAAGTGGGCATGCGCTCCGCGAGAGTTTGCGAGAATTCGGGATCTTGACCGAAATCCGTTGCCGCCATTAGGCTTACTTCTTTCGTGAATTCGATGAAGTCGTATTTGGACACCTGGAATTTGAAATTTAACCATTCTGAAAGGAAATTAACGAAAAAAATTACCTTTATGTTCGTTTTGGTCGTTTCGTTCAATCGGGTGATGATTTGATCGGCCAATACGAAACTTTGTTTCGGCAATACCAAATGCAGGTGAATCGGGACCGTGCTGAACGTCATCAATTCTTCAAAATTCTCCTCGTATCTTTTTGAAAACAAACATTAATTAGTATCTCGATCTGATTAGAAAAATGTGTGTCACCTTTGTAATGTTAGCGGTTCATTTTCGAGCAGATGTGGCATTCGCATTATTATATCCACAGAATGTGCGCCTTGTTTTTCTGAAATGAAACTTACCTTAAGTTAACACAACCATTTATAGTCTGCCCCAATAACTTACTCAGAGCTGCAGTGCTCCATAATAAGTGAAAAACAAGGACAAAGACACTCATGAATGCAATACCATCAATAGACATAGTGAAAAATGATGATTTTCGTTATCTTTCCAAATTTTCGTAATTAATTTCCGCTTATTACTCACACTTCTTGAATATTATATTCCTTTTTCGGTATAAGGACTGATAGGAACCGCATACTGTTATCTGTAATAAAAATTGCGTAAAGTTGCCTGTAGTGTAACAATTTCAAGATTACGATATTAAATCCGCCCTTTTTTTTTCCTTTCCCTCACCATCCACAGATATCAATTTAAACTTTTATTTATTTGATTTTTAATGTAAACTGTTTACTCGTTGTATATTATTTATTAAGCCTAATAACTCGAAATTATACTGACCACTCCTTTGGTAGGTGTGTTTCTCATGATATTGGGTGTTACCTTACAAAGGATATTGAGATTTGGCCAATGAAACGATTTTATCGAAGGTTTTTCAGCAGGATAAAACACGAGGGATTTTTTTTTAAGAATTTGAATTGAGGAAATGTTTTATTAGCATCAAAGAGGTCAATTTGGAAAGACAAACGCAGGAAATGCGAACCGAAGTAATGAAAGAAACGTATAATGTTGAAAAAGTTGAAAATTTAAGTTTAGTCAAACTAAATATAACGTTTTGAGGAGGGAAAAGGAAATGCGAAGTGACAAGCAAGTTGTAAATGACAGGAAGGAGAAAAAAATTTCAACTTTTATTACCCGATTTGAAATTTTCAAGTTGAATAACCACCACCTGTAGTAGGTTATAGTAAATATATATAAAGAAAAAGTGAATTGCAATACCGAGGGAAATTTTTTAAAAAAAAATATTTTTTCATTGCTAATGTACAGCAATAATCCAAGGGTATCCAAGTGTCTCGAGGTTTTGTTGTTAAAGGAAAGGAAGTTGCTCTCCCTGAAGCAAATCATTTTAATATCTGTGAATGGATTTGAAATTGGTTTGGTTTAGTTTTTTTTTTTTTTTTTTTTTTTCTCGAATTTTATCTAAGCAGGTGGAAGTTTGGAATAAACATTTGGGTTTGACCCTCCTTTTTGCTCGATTTTCTTTTGAAGGCCATGGTCCAATAGAAATGGTTAAGAAATGAATCATTCAACAGTTTGGACTCCTTTCAAATGATAAACAACTGATTTATGTTTTTAATAGCTTATTTAAAGTGTAATTCGAAACCCACTCGGTTCTCATCTTACACCTACTCGACACGATTACATCTGTTGTTGTTTCGAGTAATTTGCGCAACATTGAAAAAGACCGTAACAAACTGCCTTACCTGAAACGATTGGTGCGAAATAAGGTTCGGTCCTGGTCTGAAAATGTTTTTAAACTCGAAAAAGAAGCGAGTTGTCAGTTTGGTTTGCAACTACCATCGCCACTTGTATCTCAGGTGTGCGTAAGAGCCGTGAATGGGGAGAGGAGAAGGGGGCTTTGCTCCACTGAACTGGCTCCACTCTGACTTGGACTTCTCTACTCCACCCTATAAAACAGTCGGTAATCTCCTCCAATAGGCTGGCCTGCTTTGGCTGTGCTTGTAACCTGTTTGGAGCCTCAAGGTGGGATGAGAAGAGCACCTTTCACTCAACAGGGTAAGGCCAAGGTCCGTTTGAAACACTCAACTGATGTATATTTACACTGGCAGTGCGAGGGAATCGAATGGGATCATGTGAACGACATTAGAGGATGTTACCGTGAAATCCGAGGGCTTGAAATGAAGTAATAAACAAACGGTTTTAATTTTAAAAAATTATTTATGCATCTGTTTGAACACCTACACATACATTTGGTTTTTGTCAAGGTGTGGCATTTTGCTCTCACCTGGAGCGTTTGGTGGGGTGTGTCTCCAATCAGAGGAAGGACCCTCATCAATTTCTCTGTTGAAACTGTTGCCTCGGGTATGGAATGGGCTCGTCCAGGCCGTTATAACTTTTAGACATTCTTTATCCTATTTGAGGACGGCCAAGCTGAGATAAGTGTGTCGTTTTTCAGTGTAATAAATTTTTGAAAATAGGTGAGGGTGGGAGTTGTGACTTAATAACACCTGCGATGTTATGGGTGGGGAAAGTAGGGAAATTTCATTCATTAATTGGTATTCATTGAAAATAGTTTTACACTCCAGGAAGTAATGCAGAGAATGAAGATGTGTAATTATTGTTTTTTTCTTGTTTTGTAATTGTAGTCATGATGGCAAGTTCATTACGAGTGGTTCGGAGAATCAGTACGTTTATGTTTGGAAGACATATCATGATTATTCCAAATTTTCCTCCGCAAGACGTGACCGAAATGAGTACTGGGAAGGAATTAAAGGTTGTTTCTATTTATTTTTAAAATTTATTTATTTATTTATTTTTATAATTTATTTAGCTCATAATGCGGTTGTGACGGCTGCTGTGTTTGCACCAAATCCTGCTATAATTTTCAAGCAACTTGATAAAGAAAAAAGTCGAGCCGACGAAGCTGAATCGCCGCAAGATTCGAGTTTGAGTACCAGTGGTTACGTGCTGGTCACTGCTGATTTTCATGGCGGAATTAAAGTTTTTGTCAGTAAAACCAAAACCAAAAATGAAAGTTAAATAATTTTTCTATGTATAATCTTTTTTTTTTTTTTATAAATTACGCAAAATGCTCATTTTGTAAAAGTGTTGAAAAAGTTGTAATGGAAAATAATTTTTTTGCAAGAAAAAAATGGAAACAATATTTATAAGCAATGATACACGTAGGAAATCCAGAGATAAACTGAAGGAAATTAGTGAAGATAATTTGAATACATGATTTCATCAAACATTAGTCTGTTTTGTCAATCTGAAATTGTATTTTATAATTAACTTCCTTAATAATTACTTTTATTGTGTTTATTTTGTGCAATTAAGAAATAAAAAAGCTTGCTATTTTGTTTGTTTAATGATGTATAAGCATTCCAAGATTAAATGAAATAGTCGGTTTTGTGATCTATTAATTGCTGAAAACGTATCAGTTGATCACAAGTTTATTTACACTGCAAAGTTCAAAATCAAAACACTCATCCCCAACCAATGCAACGAGATGAAAAAACAGGTTTTGAAGCGTCATGAGATTTCGCTTCGATGTTTAGATTAGAGCGCTCTCAGTCACGGCCTTCGAATTTTGAAAACAAAATTCCCCATTTTTAATGTATAATGAAATAATCGCCGAATAATTTAATAACAATACTCGAAAATTTAGTATGCAAATTTATAAACAAAAAGTATGTGAATTACATTCTATTTTAGTACAGTTATATTTATAGGTCCAAATTTCCCATAATTCATTTGTATGAATCTAAGATGGAGGAACTTGCGGTTGAAGTGTACGGCGAGAATGGTGCATATTACAAGGTAAATATATCCATTATAAACATCAATTTGGACTAGCTTTGGTGTTTGTGAATACAGATCTCGGTCTGTTTGACAAATTTCATCCAAAAACGCGACTTGTTTTTTTTAATTTTTGATGTTCCCTGAACGGGCGATGGCCCTCACAATAGAAAGTTCCCGGCATGGCTCTTGACTGGTGTTAGGCCTAAAAGAATTCTTGTTAAGAATAATACTCTTAATTAACTTTTCTAATTCACCGTTAGCAAAATTTTAACTGGATTAAAATTTTATTCATAAAATAGGACGAATTTTGTTTAAAATAATATTAAATAAACTGCATTAGAACTGCCGGCATGCTGGTTTTTTAGGCTTATCCGAGTAAGCCTAGTGCATTAAGTTTCGCTATTCATTGTTGATAACGAGATAGAATAGTTAAGATAATAAAACGAAATAACGATTTTATTAATTTTTTTCTGTAGGCGTTCGTTACGGATGTCCATGAAGAAGAAGTATCAGTAGCATTTGAAAATGAGTAAGTATATGTTCCTTGAAGATGTTTTGATCCCAAAAGGAAAGATTTGCGGATACTTTAGGACGAACCGTTGAAAATAATAACGGAAAACAAGTTTTGTCATTTTATTATTACGTTTCATCAATTTCGTTTCAGTTGGCAGCCCGAAAGTAGGTTTAATTTCAACCGAGTCCGGTTGCCCCCGAAGGATACGGAAAGCAAAGCAGAAATTACGGAAAATATGGAAATCGAAGTATATAATTATGTCGTTAAAGAACGAACTTCAATTACGTTAACTTATGTACATTTTTAGGTGTTTTCTCGAGCCAATGAACAAGAGGCGTGTGGCTGGTGGAGAGCCGTAGTAAAAATGATTAAAGGAGATTTTCATGTAGTAGAATATTTGGGATGGGACACGACATACACAGAAATTGTTCCCAGTGACCGTATACGGCTAAAGAACACGAAGTATTTGATTTTTTGGTCTATTTTTTCGTTTTAATGTGGTATTTATCTATTTCTTTGATTTTTTCAGTCCTTTCATAAGTAAAAGCGTTTTCTATTGTTTTGAAATCGAGGTACCTGAAGATGTACGAGAACAGTAAGTTATAAATTAAAAATTAATGTAAAAAATAGAAAATAAATTAAATTTTGTTTTGCAGTGCCAAAGTAGAAAGTGTTCATAAAGAATTTAAAAAAGCGTGTGGTGCAGCCATCTGTAGGTACAACCCTGAGAAAAACGTCCTTATGATTATCGTAAGTGATTTTTTTTTTAAATGTGAAATTTTTATTAAAAGTTGTTTTTATTAGGCTCGCTCGGAATCTGCGAAAAAAAGAGCTAACATGTTGGCCAACATGCATTTTAGGAATTTGCGGCAAAAAGTATTATTAATGAATAGGACGGAAGAAGCGGCTAGACAACTTGAAGTAAATTTTTTTATATTTTTATAGAATTTAGTTTAATCGCGTGAAATTTTTTTTTCAGAGCACAAAATTACACAGTAACTCAGGGTATATGGAAGAGTTTAGTGTCAGGGAAGACCTGATGGGCCTGGCCATTGGTGCTCACGGTACAAATATTCAACAGGCGAGAAAAGTGGACGGCGTGACTGGAATCGATTTGGAAGAACCTACTTGCACTTTCAAAATTTTTGGAGAAGTACGACTGTTTAAATTCTTCGCCCATTTTTTTAAACTTTTTTTTCTTCCTCAAGACTGAAGAAGCAGTTAAAAAAGCCCGAGGAATGTTAGAGTACGCCGAAGAATCTGTGCAAGTACCCAGAATTTTAGTAGGTATGTAAGAAAGAATGATGTATTGTTTGTTTTGAGAAGTAATAATTTTTTTTTTTATTAGGAAAAGTTATAGGCAAAGGTGGTAAGATAATTCAAGAGATAGTTGATAAATCAGGGGTTGTGCGAGTGAAGATAGAGGGTGACAACGACCCCCAACCCACACCTAGGGAGGAGGTAAGCATCTCGAAACATCCTGCTCCCGTGCGACATCACAACATCTTCATGCAGGTAGAATATATACTTAACATTTTGCACAACTCTTGTTCGCATGACAAAGATTTATGTTCTTCTTTAGTTAGAGATCAGCCTAAACAAAGACGAAGAAAAAAAGGTTTGATGATACTTGGTTGTGTCGGTTTATTTTTTTTATTTTTTATTTTTTGTGTGTGTGGTATTTGTGTTTTTTTTTTCGCATTGAAACAGAGTAGAGAAATATTGTTTGGCTCGAATAGGATTTATTAGATAAGAGCTGTGCAAAATGTACACCATCGCCTGTGTTGATGCAAACACACGAAAAAATGAAATTTTGAGATGATTGGAAAGATTGACCAAAGTCATTTAATAAACATCATCAACATTTAGTTAGAATTCATGGTTTTGTTTAAATGCGAATTAAACCTTTCGTAATGCCTAATTTTAAGTTAAAATGTTAAATTTAGGCATTGGACAGGTTAAAATGTGGTGTGACAATATCGTTATAAATTTGAAAAAGAAAATTAAAAATTTTTTAATTAAAGTCGACCACATTTGTTTATTTTTTAATTTTTTTTTTTATTTATTTTTTTTTTTTGAAAAATATTTCCACACGAATATGTGTGAAAATATATTCAAAGGTACTCAGGTGATCATTTTTCAAGCACTTAAAAAAAATTTATCAACCACTTCTTTCCAATCTGATCTAATGGAATAGAAATAAGAGTTGTGATGTCTGTTGTTAAATGATTGCCCGAGTATTAGATTTATTTAGTTTCTCGTTGATTTTTTGTATTCTGAATAATTTTCAAAAGGTTTCCTCATGTTTACAGGGCCAAGTTCCATTTGTATTTGTGGGTACAATTGAAAATATTGCCAATGCCAAGGTTCTATTAGAATATCATCTTGCTCACTTGAAGGTAAAGAAATGAGAATTAAATAAGAATTAAATGTAACAAGTTAATTTAGGAAGTGGAACAACTGCGGCAGGAGAAACTTGAAATCGACCAGCAGCTGCGCAGTGTACATGGGGTCAATCCTATCGGCTCCGTACCAAATTTTTCTATCCCAAGGCGACCAGACAGGTTTGAATTTATTGAAAAATTGAAAAAATGTGTGATAATTAATTAGAATTTGTGGTTACAGAGGCTATGGGTCGGATGTTGATGCTGTGCGAGGAGGACGAGGCATGGGCCCACCCCGAGGACGTGGAGGACGCGGCGGCGGTGGACCTCGACGTTGGGGTGCTGCCGATATGCGGTTCAACAACAACACGGGTACTCCGACCCTCAATGATTACATTACCAATGCAGAGCGTAAATCAGGTGGTCCTCCGAGAGGTGGGAGGGGAGGAGGGGGAAGAGGAAGTTCGTCAGAAAGGGGCAGACCTCATTTTAATGCAAAGAAGTAGCTAAAAAAAGGGGAAATTGAATTGAGGGATTTGACAATTTACGTTTGATGAACCCTCGGCCATCCTTACAGTGCCCGAAGATTGTTTTTGTTAGAATATGTGATACTCTTCCCAATTTAAGTCTCGTGGAAAAAATTATCCAAAAAAAAAAATCCAAAAAAAAAATTGAAAATTCGGTTTATTTTGATTTGTTTAGTTTAAAGTAGTGAGATAATTATCGCTGAGCGGTACAAACAGATTGTGTTTGCAAAGTGCTGCCGAATACAAATTTAGACTTTTTGTTTGTAATTTTTTCGAAGTAACCGTTAACGAGTTAACTTCTAAAAAAATTAATTGTGTTTTGGATGCGTTTGAAGTAAAACCAAACTTGACCTAACTTCCCAAAATTGGCTGAGTACGTTTGCTGATGTTTGATTAACGCATGGTAGAAGTACAACGTTTCTGTCTTTTTATTTTTCTTTGTTCGATGATTTAAAGAAGAAACGAATTTGAGTTTTGTTGAAACCTAAGTTTAAGACGATGTAAATGAGATGAGAAAATCTGACTTTGACGTTGGATTTGGTGACAAACATCTCGATTTCATTTTAATTTGATATCAAACGATGTGCTCTTTTTGTAGCGAGCATCGAGTTTGATCTTTAAAAACCAATTTGTCATGATTTGAATGTTTACTTTTCGTTTCGAACATGTACGGATGTTGGTGCAAAAAATGAAGAAAATTCAATTTGGTTTTGTTTTCTAATTTTATCTAATTTGAAAGTTTGTTAAATAAATTTTTTGCTCCAATTTATTCGATACTGATAACTACTGCATAAAGATCTGTGCACTTTTTTGTCTTGATTTATTTTGTTTGTTTTATAGTTGTTACTTGTAGTCTTCCAGGAAAAGTAGACAATATTCTTTGAATACACCATTTCGCAATGTAAAATTAATTTTTAAATCCTATTTCTGTCCTAAATTAGTACGATTAATTTTTAAAAAGCAAAAAAATTGTTAATTTGCTGTGTTTTGTGTCAAACCTGATATAATCACTACTATTGTAAAAGCTTTGATATGAAACTGTTTCCTTACTAATATCTAAAAATGAAAAAGGGTTAAAAATTGAAATATCAGGTAAAGAGGTTGAAGGAATTTGCACCGAGTTTTTCTTTGCAAATTTTACTTACAATGAAATTTCAACGAAAATTGTCATCAGGGGGGAGATTTGAAAATTCATTGTATGACCTCAGCTTGTAACGAGGAATAATGAAAATTCCCAATATTATGTAGAAATTAAGAGGTGGTTATTTGGCTAAAACCCATTTTTTGTAAACGTTTTGACTGTATCTAGTTACAACATTCTAACGATTATTATTATTATTATAATTATTATTATTATTATTATTATTACAATTATCACTAACTGTGACTGTTTCCTCCGGACTGACTTTAAACACCTTAAATGGAAAAAAATACAAATCACCATTGGGCAGTATTGTAAAGTTCTGGAAGCGAAAAATTAACACTAAGAGTATGAACGACGACATAAAATGGTGATACAATCGTTATAGATTTAACAACTTTACTGTAACTGATTGTGTTAAACAAGTTTGTTAAAGCAACCCATGATCTGACAAATAACCCCGTGTTATGGTATGACACAAGGAAAAATAAAGCAGCGATCCTCACGGTACCCGATCAGGTCGACGACGGCTCACAATATTGTCTTGACGGACTGTAATGTTTGATTTTTAATTTATTTCGAGTTTGCACCAAAAAAGCTCTGTCTCAGGGGTTCCTGTCGAGTCAAACACATTTTGACCATGTTTTTTAATTACTTAAATTATGTGCAGCTTAGGTAATAAAAAGCTGCTATAAAAAATTAACTTAACAAGTATACTTGGCAAAAATGTGGTTGGTTTAATAGGTGTCAAAAGGGCTATCATTGTACATTTTTTAAAAAAGGAAATTGTTTTTGTTTGTGTCGTAATTTTCATTTTGATTTATTTCAAATGGTAAAGATGGGGACAAAAAAAAAAGCTGTCGTCGGACGAGTTGGTAATTTTGTAATTTTTTATCAGTACATTATAGTATTGATGTTACGGTGCACTTGATCGGAGTACTCGTGTCAGGGTCGCTTGCTAGGCCTTACAATACCGTGTCCTCTTCCACCTCCTGAGGCTGAAAATCATTTTGTAAACCAAATCCTTTCCTGCTAATGTTTTTCTTTCTTTTTTTAACATTTTCTTCTCTTGACTTTTCTTTATTTAAAAATAGAAACACTCGATCCACTTGTGCAATTGCTCTTTTTTATGTTTGTCCAATGTTATTTTAGAATTGATTTTTTAGTCTCCCACTCTCTTTCCCGTTGGTTTTTAGCCGTTTCAAAATACGACATTTTTTAGTTTTATTTATTTTTTTTTTATATTTTTTTTTTAAAAAAAAAGACCGATTTGTTTCTTCTGTAGCAGTTGTGAAAGGGTTCAAAAAAATCAGGAGGGTGATCAAGAGGTACACTCGTGTAATGACTTTTTGCTTTACAAGCTTGTGAAAAGAGCTTGTCAACTTTTTTCTTTATTCTTTTTGTAATAAAGCCTCAAAATATTTGAAATGCAAGTTGATCATTTTTTGTTCCGTTTCCATTCATTAGGAACCCCTGTTTTAAAAATAAAGTGGCAGCAGGGGTATTTGGAGCACCCTGGGCCAACGTAAAACCCTTTCACTACTGCTAATTTGGGCTTTTTAAGGTACACAATTTGTAAGGAAAATTTTTTTCGGTCTAAAAGTGTTTTTAAAATTAATTTTGTAATTTTTTCAAAATTATTCATTAAGTGTTTGGCTCTGAAAGGGTTTGGCCTAGGGTTCAACTCCAATAATTAAAATGAAAAATGCTAATTTTTGAAGAGAAAAAAATGTTACGCTGAGTTGATTATGCTTGCTGGGTAAGAAATTTCGTGCGTGTTGTATTGTTTGTTGTGTTTTGTGGTTTTTACGAGTTAATTACGGGGTTCTAACGTTAGGTTCTCGTCGCGAAACGCCCGAAACCGAGGAAGACCGAGTGTCTGATTTACCGCCTCGTCAGCGGGAGCGAAATGGGCGTCGACGTGTCACGGACGAGGACGACACCGTGTTGGACAGTCACGAGGTTTCGAGCATTGCCAGCCAAGATCGGGGTACTTTTGATCGAGATTAAAACGTTTTTGATGAACAGATGATTGTGATCGATTACAGAACTTTCCTCGGTAGATGCTGAAAGCGTTTCGTCGCTCGAAGGATCGCGAAATCGTCGCAATCGAAACCCTCGTCGTCGTCGCAACAAGCGATCGGGAAGCAAACCCAGATCGTATGCTGATGGGGATGGATCGGAGTCGAATCCCGCGTTCGAGACGGTCAACTCGAACGCTTCCGAGAGCAAACCGGATGAGGTTTTGACTGACAAGCGTGCCGAAAATAAAGGTATTTTCGATTTTTTTTTAGAAAATATTTAATTAATCATTTTTTTTTTAAGCAGGAAGTCAAGAGAGTCTGAAACAAAACGGCACTCCAGCAGAAAAGGATGTTCAACCTGCTGAGAAACAGTCGACCGAGCCAGCTAAACCGATGGGGATGAAAGGAAAAGGACCTCAACGAACCTCGGGTGCTAAACGAAACGAAGGCAACAAGAGTAGTAAAAATGATGCTCATATCATTAATGGCACTACTTCTCAATCATCTTTTGCTTAATCTCTTTGCTGTTTAAATTGAAGACCAAATAAATTTCTGCATGCAATTGAAATGAGGAAGCGACCCTTAAAAATATATTTAAAAAATCCGAAAAAGAAAAGGGGGGAAACGTAGCATAATAACATATTTTGGCAAATTTTTTGCTCCTGTTTAAAACTACTGGTTAGTGTCTGCTTTTTTCTTTTCCAATTTGTTTTGACGGTTCGAAAGTGCTAATCATTTTAAAAAGCAAAAAAAGAAAAAGAAAAAAAAAAGTTGTATGGCTTGCTAATTAGTAATGTTTAGGTTTAAGATCTTTTGTTAATTTTTGTTAAACTGAACGAATGCTTTGTTCATTATTTATTTTCGTGGTAAAAAGAAAACGTCGAGAAAAAAATAACTGGTGATAAAGTGAATAGGAATTTAATTTCTTTTCTAAATCGTTGTTTATTGTGGTCACATTGTACAGATTTCACTCTTTCTAAACAAGGAAGTGGAAATCGAGTTTTTTTTTTGTTTGTTTTATTTTTTTTTCTATGCTACTGAAGTGATCATTTATGAAGACAATTATCAAATAAAAAATTAATAAATATATTACTGAAAATAGGTTATGTCCAATGGTTGTGGCCTTGCTTACAATTATTAGATAAAATTTTTTTGCTGTGGAAAAATTGAAATGTGCTTTGAATTACTGGTATAAGTTTTGATGAAAGTTACTTGCTCTCTTTATAATTAAAATGTTGTGAATGACCTTTTTGCCTTAATAGGAACAAATTTTTTCATTAGTAATAGATACAAATGATCGTTTTTCAATTTCAAGAATTTATTAAAAATATAAAAGTAAAAAAAGAAAAAAAAAGAGAAATAAACACTTTGTGATGAGTTTTTGCTTATGATTTTGTTTAAAATTTAAAATACTGGACAATCAGAATCTCATCGATATAGTAATTGATCTTTTCGCTGTAATGAAAATATCAATTATTTAAAAATAATAATAAATACTCGCAATATTAAATGAAAAAGTGTGAAATTGCTCCGCGTATGTTTTGAATGATGATTTTATTTTTAAATTTTGTATTTCCTTAAATTATAGTTTACTTTTTTATATACATAAAGACTTTACATAGAAAACAATCGATTTTTCAGTTTGATATAAAAAGCTAAGGGAACTGCCTTTGAAAGTTTGTCTTGTTTTATTTTAAACGAAGGAAAACTACTTGAAAAGTACGCAACGTTTGCTGCAAGTGCTTTGTAATTTGTATTGATTTTTGACGACGTCGATGGAGAAAAAAAAAATTTGCACTTTTTTGTTATCTTTGCACATTTTTTGTGTTCATTATGCAATGGCAGTGCATTCCTTTGATTTGGATGTAGTGAGAAGAAAGGATTAATTAAAAGATTGTGTGATAAATACGTTATTGTTTCTTCCTAATTGACGCCATTTGCTGCGGGACCGACATATTTTTCATATTTATTGATTGTTTACTGAGTTACTCGAATGTCCAAGAGAGGGCAATTTATTACAACGTTGAGTTCTCATTATAAGCAGAAGGATTTTTTTCTGGTTCGAATGGAGTTGATTTTAATTTGGTGAAAGGTAAACTTGAATGAAAAACTTTATTTTCATATTTTAATTGCAATTTCCATTTCAGATTTAACAGAAACTTAAAAATGGCAGACAAAAAAAAAGGAAAGGATAAAAAGGGTAAAGAAAAAGCTGTTGTAGCTGTAGAACCGGTGATTAAGAAGGAATTTCGTCTGCGAACTCTGAGCACTACATACATTCTCGATGAGCGTACTAAAGAATTAATTCCGCTAAGTAAAGTTTCGGCAATGGGCGTGCCGTCTGAAGATCAGTTTAGCATTCGATCGCCGTCGATTCAGTCTTCACGAGCGCAAGTTTCGTTAAAGCGTATCGTATCCTCGCAATCGATTTCGGAAAAATCAAGAGCGTCCGCGAGAATTCCAAAAGCCGAAGATGCTCTTGAACTGACCAGAGAAGAAAGCAGTACGATTTTTATTTAACTCGAATGATTTTTTTTTCACGCTTTCTGTATTTTAGCGTCTGCAGAAGCGGATGTTGGGAAGGAACCGATATTTTTAGAAATCGACGAGGAAGGAGCAAATTTAAAAGCTGTGGTAAAGAATTTGTGTTCGTTGTATAAATATTGTTTGATAATTACGAATTCCAGACTAACAGAATGAAGAAATTGGTCATATTGGTTGGTTTGAAACCCGAAATGTGGAAGGAAGAACACGAGGACACGATGAAGGCATTTTTGACGACCCAAAATCAAATGTTTTTATTGCTTTATTTCGTCAGTTCGGAACTCTGCGTCTCCTTCGAACCAGCAAACCAGCCTGTCAGCGAAATGTATTATTTTATAAAAAGTCCGACCACCGAACCGATCACGTTGGAAACGTTTTCGAAAACGATGAATTGTGGGCTCATGAAAGCCAATTTGATCGTTTCTTTACTCAGACACATGCATCAAATATTTGTGCCGATTATAATGAGAAACAAAGCCTGGCCTGAAAGCATTAAAAATGATTTTGTTGGTCAGTTGTACCGATTTATGGCAAGTTTGACCGACATAAGATATAAATTAAAAGGCAAAACTTTTTTTTACGTGCCTCCAAGCCTCGAATATCTCCTTCCTCATCTCGCTGCGAGGGACAAAGATTTAGTCCAGAGACTCGAAGGTGATTAAAATTTAAAAATTTTAAAAATTATTTTAAAAAATATTAAATCATTTCAGGTTGTTTGGTGTATTGGATAAAGCAGTTGAAAGAGTTAATTGGTTCGGAATCACTCGACGTCGGCGAGAAAGCTGGTCCTCTAACGGAAATAGATTTTTGGCAGTGTCGCTGCGAAGATCTAACGGGAGTCGTCAGTCAACTCAATAAACCAAATCTTAAACATTTCGTTTTGGTCATGGAATTAGCAAATTCATCGTATCTGCCCACTTTTCAAAAACTCTCGAAACAGATTGAAGTAACGTTGTCTTTTAAGTTTATAAATTAAATGGAAAAATTTTTGACATTTTCAGCGCAATTCGGCCGAAGCGCGCTCAAACCATCAGTTTCTGCTGTTACTTCAAGAACAATGCCAAATTTTAAGCAACAGTGCACCAAGTGCAATTCCTTCTTTACTTCCGTTTCTTATTCACACTATAAGATTCATTTGGGTTAATTCGACTTATTACAACACGAGAGAAAAGATCACCGGACTGTTTCGAAAAGTGAGTTTTTGTTTACCTCAACATTTTCTACGCTACTGCATTTGCTCGTTAGGTCAGCAACGAAATAATTCAGCAATGCTGCAAAGCCATCGCCGAAGATCGACTTCTTGCTGGTCATTCGCAAGATAGTATGAAGATAATAAAGGAATGCATCGTTTGTTGCAAGGAGTGGAAAAAGATTTACGCTGATGCAAGTCTTTACGATGTTTTTAATTATGTTTAATTGATTTAAAATTCTATTCAATAGCTTTGCGCTGTACATCAGAAATATTCCACAACAGGTTGGCATTTGGATTCGACTGGAATTTTCGCTCAGGTTGATGCCTTTATACAACGAGGTCACGATTTATTAAATGTAAGTTGTATAACTACAAAAGTATTTGTTTTGGTATCGAAACAATGTTTAAACAGATTTGCGACTGTCAAATTCATTTTGGTCGACGTGAGTACGGACAACGGGTACCGTTACCCGCCTGTTTTTCTGGACGCAAAAAACATTTACTCATTGAAAATATGCTCGAAGTGGAAGCGCTTTTTAAAAATGCGATTCAAATAATCGTTGATGTAAAACCCCACATGTTGGATGTTCGGTCTGTCATGTGGCACGAAAGTTATTCGAGGTATAAAATGTTTATTGACAGTTAGGAATTTGATACACTTTTGTTTGTAGATTCTACAATGCAATGAAAGATTTGGACATCATTATTCAAAATACGATCAATATGGCGTTTGAATACATTCACAACCATTCGGATGCCGTGACGATTATCGACAGCTTCAGCCATTTCAGTCACCGAGAGACGATTAAACGCACGATAGACAAGAAAATCGTTCACATTTACATGACATTGAACGACGAGTTGAATGGAGTAAGAAAAGATTTTTCACAAAAGCGTTGGGCTACACATTTGGGTTTTCCCCATTACTCCGGTCGTGCGTATTACGCGTATAGTTTGCGAAATCACATTGACGTTCCTGTGCGAGTAAGTTAATAACTGCGCTTCCTATAACTTAAAATAAATTTGATTTGGTTTGCAGGAAGTTCTGGACGCGTGGTGGCTGCCACGCATATCGATAAGTGACGAAACAATTGCCGAATACGGGAATTTGACGGCAGGACTGAGTGAATATGCTGTTAAAATGTATCAAGAATGGTTGAGCAATGTAGACGAAGATCCCGCTAAACGTCTCGAAACGCCCTTGATGTTCCGTATACACGACAGGGAAGGGTTGATCGAGACTAATTTCGACAGGTTTGAAATTTCACCTTTTTTTTTTTTTTTTTTTTTTTTTTTTTTTTTTTTTTTAATTTTGTGTATTTGAATAGAACGATTTTAAAATTGTGGCAAGAGCTTATATTTTGGAAACCTTTGCATTTTCAACTGCACTTCAAAGCAAATGAACTGTTTGAAAATAGAGCACCAATCAAAGCCGTGTCCGAACTCGTTGTGCAAGTTTCTCGTGAATATAACACGTATATAAAAAGAAACGGAATTAGAAAATTCGAAACGTAAATGTGATTTATGTTTATTTCAGAGCGAGAAAATGTTTGACGGTTGACGAGGGTCTTTTATTTAGCGATAGAATTTCGAATGTGGACAAAAGGATAACTCCAGGATTGAGTAAAATTACTTGGGGAAATATATCTATATGCGAAACTTACATTCACGAATGCAGGCCTATAATTGGAAAGGTGTTTATTATGGCTACACAAAACTTTTTTTTTAAACATCCTTTCTTTGTAGCTACAAAATGTTATCGACACGTACAAAGCCGGGCAACAAAAAATCGGTTTATGTTGTCAGAAAGTGAGCGAGGTAAAGTTCCTGAAAATCGACAGTAAAAAAGTGTACGAAGATTCCGAGTTCGTGGAAGAACAGGCAGAATATCGTCAAGAAATAGTAAAAACAGTTGAAAGCACCAATAATAACATCATGACCGTTGCACGTGCTCTTTACGACATATTTCAGTACGATTCGATGGAGGTTAATATCCACTTTTTGATTTAGTTTTATTTTTAAACTTTTTTTATTTTAACTGTAGGTGCAAAAAGAATGGGCAAGACATGCTCAGAAAATTGAGACGCTGTTCGAGGAAGCTCTTCGTTTAGCGCTTCGAAGAACGCTCAAATATTTTCTAAAGTGTATTGCGGGCGAAGAAAAAGTTCAACCTTTGCATTTGTTTAAAGTGAAGATCGTTTTAAGTGGTTCAAAAGTAATTTTAAAAAAATGCATTTCTTGTTAAGTACTACTATCGTGTTTGATGATTAGATCACAACGCAACCAACCATGGATAAACTGGCGAATATAATCAGCACTGCGATGCCGAGCATTTGTAAAGGTCTAGAAAAAATAGTTCATTTGGCACCCGAAATTTCACCCATTGTTAGAAGCATCGGTGCCGATTTTAATAAGATTTTAATGCAAGATGAGGAGTCGCTAGCTATTCAGAGTTCTCTTAACAACGTGATGACTGCAATGAATTACAAACTGCAAAGTTATTTACACAATTGGGAGCCTTATAAGGATATTTGGGAAGTAGATAAGAATAAATTTATTCAACGTTATCAGACCATGCAACCAACAGTCGCGACGTTTGATGCTGACATCGCCAGGTAAAATGAATAAAATTTGATCTAAAGTGTCGATAGCAAAATTATTTTTAGATACACCGAGGTTGCTAACAACGTTCAAACCCAGGATTCGATTGTCAACTTGCAGTTCTGCGTTCTCGATTGTCTGCCTTTGAAAATCGCGATTCTAGACCACTGTGCTGAGTGGCAGAATAAATTTACTTCTCTATTAAAGGAATTGACGCTTAAAAAACTGCACATGATATACGAATATATCGATGACTGCATGAAACTGTGAGTTTGAAGTTGTACTTTAATTTCTTGTGTGTTTGATTTTTGTTTTATTAGGTTGATGTACGCACCCGATGATTTGGACCAATTGCGAGTTAAAGTCGAGCTTTACAATTCCGTGATGAGAGATAAAGATGATAAACAGAAAGAGTTTGGACCGTTAAGAGATCAATTTGTCATTTTGGCGAAATATGAAATTACTGTTGCAGAAGAAGTAATAAAGTAAATTACTAATTTTGTTTTACATATTAAATATTTTATTATTTAGGATTTGAAACTGCTGGAAAATTTAGATAATTATTGGACAAAGTTTTTAAGTTCTTTGTCGTTTGCTGACGATATGTTAAAAAAGAATAAAGAAAAATTCAAAACGAGTCTGTTGAATACAGTCGAGGATATGAAGAAGCTCATTTCTCAACTGGTCAACGATTTTGAAAGAAATGGACCGTTCAGCAGCGAATTGCCACCTCAAACCGCTTTGGGGACACTCAACGATTTTACTCAACAATGGATTTCGATGAGAGCCAAGGAAGATGAAGTGCGGAAAGGTTTAACGCTATTTGCTATCGATCAGCCACCTTTTAAAGAATTGATAAACATGGAAAAAGTAAATCATTTTATTGTCTATTTGTTTATCGTTTTAATTTATTGCAATTGTTTACAGGATTTCATAGATTTGAGAACGATTTGGGAGTTAAAAAATGAATGGGAGAATGTGTGGGACGAGAACAAAGTGATCGAATTTCCTCAACTGAGCTACGAACCGTTAGACGATCAAGCGACGGAATTACACAAGAAAGTGAAACGTATTTTCCGAGAAACACAGGTTATTTGAAATGAAATTAAACTTTTGAGGATTAATTTAATATTTTTAATAGGATAAGGGTTGGGAAATAGCAGCTTACCTCCTGAGTCAAGTGGAAAAATACAAAACCGCTTTGCCGCTCATAGTGGATTTGAGACAACCAGCAATGAGAGATCGGCACTGGGATCAAATTAAGGACGCAGTTGGGCAAGTTTTCAACGAAACCGCTCCTGATTTCAACTTGGAAGCCATGCTAACGATGAACATGGACATGCACGTCGATGCCATTCACGAGATTTCAGTCGCGTCTGTAAAAGAGTTAGCGATCGAAGAGGTAGAAGACACCGCACGCACCGACGATGATTAGATTACATTTTTTTTTAAGAAATAAGAAAATATTTATTTTGTCGTAGCAATTAACAACTCTTGGAAAAGTATGGGAAGATGTGTGTTTTATGATGGGCCAGTATAAAGATAAAGTCGGTTTATATTACATTCGAACGAGCGAAGACCTGTTTCAATCATTGGAAGAGAATCAGATGATGCTTCAAACCATCAAATCGTCTCGATTCATGAAGCCGTTTGAGGAAACCGTTGATTTCTGGGAACGAACGTTGTCTGGGATCATGGAAACGGCCGAAAGTTTTTTAAATGTTCAGAAACTGTGGATGTATTTGGAAAACATTTTTGTTGCGGAGGATATTCGGAAGCAGCTGCCGACCGAAGCAAATCGTTTCGATAAAATCAACGCGAAATTCAGAGAGATTGGTGCGATAATTAACAAAGATCCGAATGCGTTGAGAGCGAGCAAAATTCCAAGTAAATAGCTTTTTATAAAAACAATTATTTATTTAAAAGATATTTTAAATAGATATTGCTGAATCTTTAAATCTCATGGTTGAAGACATGGAAGAAATCCAGAAATCCCTGGATATGTATTTAGAGACTAAACGCCGAGTTTTCCCGCGGTTCTATTTCGTTTCCAGCGAAGACATGCTCGAAATTTTGGGTCAATCCAGAAATCCAGAAGCGATTCAATCGCATTTAAAGAAATGTTTCGACAGTCTGCATAAACTAAAGTTAGTCAAGGTAATTTTTGAAGGAAACAAAAAGAAAAGATAAAATGATGTCATTTTGTTTTCTTTGAAGGCCGTTTATCGAATGGAAGCTCACGGAATGTTCTCTGGAGAAGGCGAATACATCGACTTTCATCAACCAACTGTGTTGGAGGGTCCCGTCGAAGGATGGTTGTGCGACATAGAAGTTATGATGCAAATCAGTTTGAGAGAAACGTTGAACGCCTCTCGGCAAGCTCTTCGTAAACAACTCAGCAGACGAGACAGGTGGATGAAAGATTGGCCGGGTCAGCTGTGTATCGTTTCAAACCAACTTCAGTGGACAGCAGATTGCACGAAGACGCTCATTCTCTGCAAGGAAGTCGGGGACAAACAACCGCTTAAAATGTTGAAAAAGAAACAAGTGGTCATGTTGAGCAAGTTCACCGAAGCCATTCGTGGCAATCTTCCGAAATTACAACGCGTTAAAGTAGTTGCGATGGTCACGATAGAAGTTCACGCCCGAGATGTGATAGAGAAACTCATCAAAGTGAACTGCATGGATGTTAACAGTTTCGATTGGTTGGCTCAACTGCGGTATTATTGGGAAAATAACGACTGCATGACGAGAATGACGAGCACTCAGTTTCAATATTTGTACGAATATTTGGGTTGCACTACTCGATTGGTGATCACGCCGTTGACCGACAGGTGAATTTACGTTTTTTAAAAATATTTGTGGTTTTGAAGGGAAAAATTTGAAGGCATTACATTACGATGACGACTGCTTTACATTTGCATCGCGGTGGTCAACCACAAGGTCCTGCTGGAACTGGGAAAACCGAGACCACCAAAGATCTAGGAAAAGCACTCGGAGTCTATGTTATAGTCATTAATTGCTCCGAAGGACTGGATTATATATCGATGGGGAAAATGTTTGCAGGAATGGCACAGGTGAAATGCTGCCCCTGAGCTTTACTGCAATACTGTTCTGTATGCAGACTCCGTGGCTGCCCCTGAGCTTTTCCGCATTACTTGGCGACATTATCAAATTTTCTGAATTTTACCATTTATCTTTTAGTCTGGTTGTTGGATTTGTTACGACGAATTTAATCGAATCAGTATCGAAGTGTTGTCAGTAGTGGCGCAACAAGTGATCTGCATTTTGACTGCTTTGGGTAACAATCAACACGACGTTTTATTTCAAGGGGAAAACATACCTTTGCTTTGGTCCTGCGGTGTCTTTATAACTCTAAATCCGGGTATAATATTATATTAATAATGTAACGAAACATACAAAACTAAAACTGTTTGAAAGGTTATGCCGGCCGGTCGGAGTTGCCAGACAATTTAAAATCAATGTTCAGACCTATTTCGATGGTCGTGCCCGATCTAAATCTCATCTCCGAAATCACACTTTTCGGAGAAGGTTTTGAGAGTGCGAGAGTCTTGGCGAAAAAAGTAACTACACTGTTTGCACTGAGCACGCAACAGTTGTCGAAACAAGATCATTACGATTTTGCGCTGCGAGGTTTGGTCGCAGTTCTTCGCTACGCCGGAGTTAAGAGAAGACAAAATCCACATTTGCCCAACGACGAAGTCATCATTCTGGCAATGACCGACATGAACGTTCCGAAAATGACGCAAGCCGATAATCCACTTTTTCTCGGAATAATCAACGATTTGTTTCCGGGCGTCGAAATGTCTCAAATCGATTACTCTCGGGTATTAAAAGCAATAGAGAGAGATAGAAAAAACACTAAAGTAATCGATTTAAATCGAATAGATGAATAGGTTGATCGAAATCGAGTTCGCCGAGATCGGGTATCAGCCGACACACACGGCGTTGTTGAAGATTATTCAGTTGTTTGAGACCAAAAACAGTCGTCATTCTACAATGCTCGTTGGGCAAACGAATTCTGGGAAAAGTGTCACTTGGAGGACGCTGCAGAAGGTCCTCACACGTCTACATCGCGAGGGGGATCCAGCGTTTCAGTTAGTAAAGGTTAGTAAACGTTGATTGTATCGTTGAAGTGGATTGTAAGGAGTTTTTTTTCGTTTTAATTTAGGAGTTTCCGTTGAACCCAAAAGCAATTACAATCGGCGAGTTGTATGGGGAGTTTGATTTGTCGACTGGCGAATGGAATGATGGGATTCTTTCGGCTATTGCTCGACATACGTGTAACGACGAAAGTCCGCACCAAAAATGGATTTTGTTCGACAGTCCGGTGGATACTCTGTGGATCGAGAGTATGAATTCGTTAATGGACGACAATAAAGTCCTTACTTTGATCAACGGAGATAGAATCGGCATGCCAGAAATGGTGAGTCTTTGTTATTTTGTGTGGGTAATACAAGAATAATCAGAGGAAGTGTCACTGTTCGTATGCGCTAGTACTCTGATTACGATTTTATGCGATAAAAATTTTTCAGCGGATTGTGGGAGGCTATAGGACTTCACACGAGTCAGCACGCATTTTCATACGAAACTACACGTGCTTGCATAAGTTTTCAAGTCAGTTGCACGAAACTGCAAGCGTTTTTATTCGAAACTTCATGGGCTTTTACGAGTTTGCAAATAATTCCACGATTTCGCATTTCAGTATGAAATTTTCTTGCCTGTGCGCAAACGAGTGAAGTTTTGTTTGCAAGCGGGTGCAGTTTCGTTTGCAAGCGGGTGCAGTTTCGTGTGAAAGCACTAGCGGTTTCTTGCTAAAGCGCGTGCAGTTTGTAAGCAGTTTCGCGTGAAATCGCGTTCAGTTTTATATATGCAAGCACGTGCAGTTTCGTATGCAATTTCGTGCAGTTTTGTGTTCTGGAACGTGCAGTTTCGTGTGCAGTGTCGTATGCAAGTGCATGCAGTTTCGTGTGCAAATACGTGCACTTTTGTGTTCTGGCACGTGCAGTTTTGTGAACAAGTGCGGCGTATCTGCGACAATGCACGAGACTATACGCACTTTGCTTTTGCAAAATTGCACGCGCTTAAACGAAATCGCATTCGCATGCTCACATAACCATTCGCGCTTGCACGAAACTGATGAGCTATCACGAGTTTACAAAGAAATTCGACGAGCCTGCACGCTCTTGTACACGAAACTGCACAAACCCCACGAAAGTTTACGGGGCTTGCACGGCTGTCATGTTCGGCAAATTGGAGTTATTTATGTTAATTTTTAAAATGTCTTAGGTGTCGTTACTGTTCGAAACTCAAGATTTGGCTGTTGCTTCACCCGCAACGACTTCACGATGCGGAATTGTGTTCTTAGATCACAAAACGTTGGGCTGGCGTCCATACGTAGACATGTGGCTACTAAAGAAGAAAAAAGCGTACACGGACGAATTGAAAAAACTCTTTGAACAGAATCTGCAAAAATTAATCGATTTTAAAAATGATAATTGCAAAGAACTGATACCGACCAGCGAACTGAATACGGTAGTTTCTCTGTGCCGGTTACTCGATGCCACGTTTACCATAGAAAATAAGGTATGAGGTTTTTATTATTACATAATCATGTAATAAAATTCAATAAATTTTAGGTGATTCCTGAAGAGGAGAGTTTTCCAATTTTGGCTCGACTCATTTTCACTTTTTGCTGTATTTGGAGCGTGGGTGCGTCGGTGGACGACAACGGAAGAATAAAAATCGACGTTTTTATTCGCGAACAAGAAGCAACGATACCAAACAAGGATACCGTATACGAATATTTTGTCGATACAAAATTGAGAAATTGGGTTGCTTGGGAAGACAGATTACCAAAAGACTGGAAATACAATCCAAGGTACTTCATTTCTGCATTTCCACAAAACAATTTCCAATAAAAAGTTCATTTTTCTAGCGTTCCATTTTATAAAATTATGGTCCCAACTGTCGATACGTTACGATACAACTACCTCGTTTCGACGTATTTGTCCATGGACGTTCCGGTGATGTTGGTCGGCACTGTTGGCACGGGGAAAACATCGGTGGCAGTCGCAGTGGCAAACACTTTTATGGCTAAAAAATACAATATATTGACTATAAATTTATCAGCACAAGTAAATAAACTTTTTTCTCGTTCATTGTGGTATTAAGAGAGAATTTTTTGCTAAGACTTCATCTGAAAATGTACAAGACATTATTGAAAGCAAAGTGGAAAAAAGAACGAAAGGCGTGTTCGTTCCAATCGGAGGGAAAAAAATGATAACTTTTATGGACGATTTCAATATGCCGGTTAAAGATTTGTTTGGATCTCAACCACCACTCGAATTAATCATTTTATGGATCGATTATGGTTTTTGGTACGACAGGAAAAAGCAAGTGCAGAAATTTATAAAGGTTTGACGTATGAGCAAAGATTTAATGCAAAAAGTATATTAAATTTACACATTTAATTGTATTAGGATATGATTTTGATGACAGCCATGGGACCTCCCGGTGGTGGTCGATCGCAGATATCCAAAAGACTACAAAGTCGTTTTTCGTTAATCAACATGACATTTCCGCAACCATCGCAAGTAAAGAGAATTTTTGGTTCGATGCTCATACAAAAGTTGAACGATTTTGATGACGACGTGAAAGCACTCACCGACAATATTTGTCAAGCGACTATTGAAACCTTTCAGTTGGTAGCCCTTCGAATGCTTCCAATTCCAGCTAAAATACATTACATGTTTAATCTTCGCGATATTTCAAAAGCAAGTTTAAAAATAAAAGTAAAGTTTCGATGAATAACGGCCGTAATTTTATTTTAGGTGTTTCAAGGCTTGTTACGTGCTCATCTCGAAGCGCACAACTCGCCCACCAGTTTCACTCGATTGTGGACGCACGAATCGTTTCGCGTCTTTTCTGATCGCCTTACCGATGACAAGGACAAGGAGATGTTCATTAGCATCATAAGTGAAAAACTGGTGTCGTTTTTTGGTACACCGTTCCACAATTTGTGTCCAAACAAACACCCGCCAATTTTCTGTAATGCGGTCGTAATTTTCATCACTCAAATATTAATTGATAATTTTTTTAGTCGACGCGATGAATGAAAGATTAATATACCAAGACATTCGTGACATCAAAGGATTAAAAGAGTTCGTGGAGCAAAAACTGGCGGAATACAACGATGTTCGCGGACAAATTCCAATGGCAATTGTGCCATTTCAAGATGCAGTTGAACACAGTGAATTTTTTTGAATAATTTTTTTGATACATTTTGAAGGTTAAATTTTTTTTTCTTTAGTGTGTCACATTGCTCGAGTTATTCGGCAACCTCAAGGAAACATGATGTTAATTGGATTCGGAAGTTCTGGTCGGCAGTCTCTTTCGAGATTAGCTGCATTTATTTGTACGTTTCCTTATTTTCAAATCGAAGTTCGGAAATCGTATAGACGATACGATTTTAGAGAAGGTGCAGGTTTAATTCACCCAAATCGAATGTGAAAATGTTAAATTGTAAGAAAATTTCAGATTTAAAAGTTGTTTATTACAAGGCTGGCTTGGCGCAGCAAAATACCGCTTTTATTTTTGTCGATACCCAAGTTTTGGAAGAAGGATTTTTGGAAGATATAAGCAACATCTTAAGCAGTGGGGAAGTTCCGAACATGTTCCGGGGAGACGAAATGGAAACTGTAGGAATTTACCATTATTTTAATGCCCAACAATAATTAATGTGTTCGGTAATTCATCAGATAAAAGGCGAGGTCCTTGCGACTGCCGGCAAAGATGGACCCGCCTCCGAAGACACGCTAACTGTTTACAGTTTTTTTATCGACAGAGTTAGGAATAATTTACATATAATTCTTTGCATGTCTCCTGTAGGAGAGGCTTTCCGGTGAGTTATTTATGGGTAAATGATTGGTGTAGTTTCATCGGTGATTTTTTATTGCAGAAATCGTATTCGAATGTTTCCAGCGTTTGTAAACTGCACCACAATCGACTGGTTTTCAGAATGGCCGGAAGATGCGCTTTTGGAAGTGGCGCATCGATTTTTGCATGGGGTCGACATTGAAGGTGGAAATGAGGTACAGATTTGAGAATGATGTTTCGTAAATCGTTTAATTAATGCTGTTTCTTATAGATGAGAGTGAATATAGCTGCTGTGTTCTCCCTGATGCACAAATCTGTAATTGACTATTCAAATAAAATGTGGAATGACTTGAAACGACGAAATTATGTGACTCCTTCCAATTACTTGGAGCTCGTTAAAGGATATAAAAAGTATTTTCGGGTGATGGAATCTGGTCGTCATAAAACTATGTTGATTAAATTCTCTTCAACTGAAAATGTCGATCAGATTTTAACATCAATTTCTAAAATTAATAATATGCTAATTAAATTGTTTTGAATGTACGTATATTAGGCTGCTATCAGCTAAGCGAACCGAACTCGGAGATGCTGCCAATAAGTTGCGAAACGGTCTGTTTAAGCTGGACGATTCTAAAAGCAAAGTGGAAATTATGTCGGTAGAGTTGGTCGACGCGCAAATTAAAGTCGCTGAATTTCAAAAGCAGTGCGATGACTATTTGGTTGTGATCGTTCAGCAAAAGAGAGAAACCGACGAACAGTCGAAAGTAAATATTAAAAATCCAGAATAAAGCAGTCATTTTTCTTTATTTTATTTTTTTAGTCCGTTGCAGCTAAGAGTTTAAAAATCGGGGAAGAGGAAGCTCGATGTAAGAAAATG